>VZRZ01008231.1:183055-198476 GCA_013398175.1 Climacteris rufus
CCCGGCCCCGGGGCGGGGCGGCGGCTCCTCCGTCCGCCCCTGGCGCTGCTGCTCGGCTGGAGCCGGAGGCGGCACCAGCAGCAGTCGGGTCCGCATGGTAACTTTTTGCTAACGTGTGTCTGGTGTCTTTTTCTTGTACTTCTTCCTGCTGTGTTTTCCCAATGTCCGAGAACTGCGGTTTTGCCATTCACGGGTTAGGATTTTGGTTTGGAAAATGTATGTTCTAAAACAATCTCTTGTACCATTATTTTTTGGTCTGTTTATCTACAAAACAAACTGTTGTACCCTTCAATTCGGTTTTTTGGCATTTTTCTGCAAAACTTGTGGCATAGGTTCACGCACTCATGTTGTGATGGAGAGTGGTAAGGACATTGCTGGAATACTCCTAGAATTCTGAGCATTATTTCGATTGAAACTGGAATTTCAGATATGGTGTTAGAAGGTATTGCAGAATTGTAAGTAATACTTCTGCCTCTTGTTGTTTGCTGTTTGGTTTCCTGAGGAAAAAATAATGTGGAGGATCTATAAGGAAAGTGATTTTGCATTTTTTGAATATTTGACAGCTGTATATACTTCGGATGTGAGCTATGGAGTGCCAATAGTGCCTCCTCCACTGGTTCTGTGCAGTGCACTGGGCCATTTCCTGATGACCAGCTGCATTCCCAGTTGCTGGTAGTTGCATCTCAAAGCACTCTTCCACAGGCTCCTGAGCTCCAGCTTTCAGGCTGGAGCACCAAGCCATGTTGTTCATGAACAGATGTCCTGTCTCCATTTCACTGGAGCAACTACATGTGCTAAGAAGTAGGGCTTTAAAAGCAGAGAACAAAACTGGTTGGGTGGCAGCAGGCTGCTAGAGATTTATGTTTCCTCATTTTGGAAAAACAGTTGTGTTTTCTGAAGGGAAGATGAAGAATTGTTAGCAGGGCTGTAGGGAATATTTCTCTAAGTCATATGTGTGTTTGAAACCACTCCCTGATCTAAAAGAAAATGTGATCATCCACCAAATTTTTAAAGCATCAAGATCGACATTAGTAAGTGGGAAGAGCTGTGCTGGTAGATCCAAAGAATTTGAATGTTCCTAATTAATGGAGCCATTCTTTAGAATTGTTCTTTCAATCTGACACATAGAGATTATTTGCATTATGACAATTTACAACCTCCCAGATTTCACAATCAGAGTTTGACCAGCTGCTCTCTCTCCACTGCATTTTGTGGACTCATGCACTGGTCAGTGGAGAACCCTCAGGCTTGGAAAAAACTTGTGTAGAGCCATTCAAAAATGGCTTCAAAACTAGACAAAGCAAAGGCCCAGATCTTTATTCATTTTACTTTCAAACTGAGGAAAGAAATCACAGGTAATTGAAAACAAAGCAAAACAAAAAAACCCACCCTATAAAATAACAAAAGAAAAAAAAAACCAAACCCCTGATAGTTCCAGTGTTTACCTTTCTTTTAGATGACATTTAACTCTGTGCTTTCTAAGTCTAGTATGAATAGTTCTGTATCCCTGTGCTTTCTTAGGCTGAGTATCAGTGCTTGTGTAGGTGTGTGACCTAAAGGACCGGTCATGAAGAAAATTATTCCTTAGAAACATTTTATGCTTGGACTGTTTGTCTTTGTTTCTCAGCAGAGGCAGCCACAGGATGGAGTCTGGTGAACTCAAGAATTCTTCATTGCAGTGGCTGCCTTTAGGGCAGGGGCTCTCATAAATTACTGAGCTGAGTCTGCCCTTCTGAGGTCAGAACTACCTTCAAGTGCAAGTGTTGGCAATGTTGTATCTAAGCAGCTGTTATTATTTCAGTCTTCAGGCCTGAAAGGCTGAGAAACCTGGAACACCAGATCCTCCTTCCTGTGGGAAGGCAAACACCAAAAGCAAAAACCAAAACCAAATAAAACATCACAGGGTCCCTGGTGTGTGGTTCCTTTCCATGGGAGGGCTGATTACCAACGTGTCCCCAGCCAGGCTTTGCAACTTGGCATGGCTCTCTGCCAGCCTGGACTCTGCATTTTGTCTTTGCATGGAATAGGGATGATTTGCCTGTTTTTTCCTGGTGGATTGCTGTAAGCACTCTGAATCCCATTTTCAAACCTTGGGTAAAAAAAGGTAAAGTTAGGACTTTACACACCGTGGGAGGAACCCCCAGGAGGAGGAAGAGTCCACCAGTCTGATGTGTGTGTGTGTGTGTGTGTGTGTACACATTGCTCAGTCTGCCATAATTCCTGCTGAATTCCTGTTGCCCTGTTCCCACAGTCACTCCTGCTCTTACTCACTGACAGTTTCTGGAGTTTTGCTGCCAGCTGATTCCCAGAGACTTGCCAGTATGTTGACAAAAATGTCAGGATGAACACTAGTTTTGTTAGTATTAGGGAGTAGGCATTAGTTTATTCCAGTCTGGGGTGCTCCACCTAGATGCACATGACTTTCAGAACTTTTCACTTATTTATACATTTTTAGTAAAGAAACTAATGTTCATTGGTCCTAAATTACATAATTCTCTACATTAGTTATTATTTTATCTTCTATTGCTTAGTGGTTTTGTACTTCTCATGTTAATTAGTCCACATCTTTTAGTCCTTTTATTATCTTTTTCCCAGAAAGGGAATCGTCAGCACATATTGATGTTAGTCTCTTCTTTATCTTCTGCTTACTTCCTTGGAGGGCTAAAAATTCTGGATTTCAGGTGTCCAGCCTTTAATTCCCCCAGGTTTTGTTCATTGAAGCTTATCAGGGTTAGTTTACCAAAACTTAAAGTTTTTGGAGATGTAATAATCACACTCTAACAGTAACAGTCTGTGAAAAAAAACTTAGCTACATGTGGGCTAAAGTGGAAAATTACACTGCTAAATGCTTATGATTAGTTAAATGATTCATCAAAAAGTTAATTAAAACCATTCATTAGGAAAGTTATCACATTTCAGAGAAGTACAGGCCAGAGACCACGGATGGTGCTGTGGGATCTGGGGCTGACTCATTCGATTCCAGCTAAAACCTGCTGCTTGTCTTTGAAAGGCTGAAACCTGAGTGCTGCCACTCAGAGATTCCCAGGAAGGAGGGGAGCCTCAGAAGCAGGGCCTGCAGCACCACAGGGAATACAGGCAGCAGTGCAGGGTGGTCAAATAAACTAGGAAACACCCTGACATCCACCCCCCAAGGAGCCCCATGGCAAATGGATTTGGAAGAGCAAAATGAAGGAAGTGTTTGCATTTGGACTGGAAAGCAAAGGAGCTTCCATGCAACAGCAAGTTAAACCTGGGTCAGTCCCCAGGCTCAAAGGAGTTACAGTCTCAAGCTTATGTTTCAGGATTTTTAAGAGTAATTATAAAATCCCACAATTCTTTAGTTTGGAGGAATAAGGACCCCCCTTCACACTCCCCATCCACTGAGTGAAGGGCTGGGCCTGGGGGAAAAAGCACGTGCCTGAGTTCTTTCCAAATCAGTGCTGTGCTTGGAACATGAAGGACATGGAATTTGGAAGAACAAATTTGGGTTTAATTATATAAGGAGATAAAAAACATATTATAAAGCTTAATAAAACATATAAAAATGTAATAAATCACATAAGAACACATTAACCAACCCAAACCCTTTTACATTTACCATTCAGAACACAATTACATAAACTAAGTAGGAAAAAAAAATCAATTAAAGAAACAACAGTACTTGGAGGAGGTGACACCTGAAATGTAGCACATGTCTATAAATTTATGACAAAAAGGTGCAGTAAAGCTTGTAAGTTCCCTATTCCATCTCTAACTGCTGTTAACACCAAAATTCTTCTCTGAGTCTTGTTAAGAGGCTCTTCCTTGTCCTGCAGGTGATGGCTTCCCACAGTGTTCCTTCCTCTCGTTGTGGCAGTTGCCCTGGAAGTGAGAAAACAAACCAGACATTTTAATTCCTTTATTTCAAATTCAATTGGTCAGTTCTACTTTTCTGAATTTTTGTCTGTTTCGGGTGTGACATTATTTAATTTAATGATCTAATAAAGGCAAAAAGACCAAACATAACAACACCCAAATTCTTACACTTACTAATCAATAACCCTTGCTAATAAAATAAGTAGAAAAGCAATCTCATAAGTTTCCCTATCAAACTCTTTCTACCCACAGTAAACCCCCAAATTAAGCTTTAATCTTGGGGAGAGACCCTTCCTCCTCCCACAGTTGATGGCTTCTCACATGCATGTTCCTTCCTCTTGTTGTGTCAAACACCCTGGAAGTTAGAAAAAAAAAATCCATCATTTTAAATTCCTTTGATTCCATAAATACTATTAAACCCAGCTGTGTTATTTTGACCTTTATGAATGGTTGCCCACTGTGGGTATGCCAAGCTTTCCTTCTGAAGGCTGAGGTTTCAATAAGATGCTTGGGCTGAAAGGGGGTTATAGCACATAACTGTGAGGGGTGATCCTCCCACTGCCCTCAGCATCCCTTGGGTGGCTTTGGAACTTTAATTCTGTTTTAAGTCAAAAGCAGCAATTTTCTAGCAGAAAGAGGAATAACTTTCACATGTTTCACACAGCCTGCAGAGAAATGAGGGGCATCCTTTGACCTATCTGCTCTATCTCCCTGTTTTCCTTCCTCAGTGGATGGCAACTCCTCTTTTGGCTGCCTGGAAATCAAAGAGTTGTTATTAATTTTCCTTTCTGTTCAGAAAGGAGGAGAACCAAAGGAAAATAACAAGTTTGAAAACTCCCAACAGCCCAGGCAATTACTGCATCCAACACAAACGTGGATCAGACCATGCCAACTTTCCAAACACTGAACAGCTGAGAAAGAACTTGGATTTGGCCACAAGGATGGGCTGCAAACACAGAGCTTGGAGAAAAACCCTCTGATTTATACTGCACTAAGTGGATGGTTAAATAGATCAGTGTATAGATATACCCTCCTATACAGTATATAACTCCACACCTCTGGCAATAAGCAGAGGAGCTCCTGGGCTCACCTCCCAGAGCTGTGCTCACTGCTGCCATCCAGGACTGGCCTAAGAGCAGGGCACAGTCTGCAGCTGACACCTGGTGGCAGCAGGACACCACCAGAGCTCTGTCTGGACAGCTGCATCAGTCATGGTGTGTGCAGAGCTTAGAGAGGCCGTGGCTTTCTCCCCATTAGATACCACTGCTCCCTGCTCAAGCTTGCAGAGCTTCTGTGCCCCTCCTGCATGCTCTTCTGCATGATGTGCCATGTCACAGCCTGTTTTCCTGCTCTGGCCACTAGCACTCCCCAGGAATTTCTTTTGGGGCTGGGGGGATGGACACTTTCCCCTCGTTGGTTCTGGCACACCCAGGTCTCACCAGCCACTGCTGTGCCAGCTCTGGGCTCCTGGAGGCTCTGTTGGCTGCCCCTGGGGTTCCAGCAGTTCAGGAAACCAGAGCTGCTCAGCATGCTATGTGGCCATCAGAAAAATCAGACCTGTTGTGCTTTCCAGGAAATCAGGGCTGGTTAAGTCATACTTAGCTGGAAGACTACCAGGAGAGCAGCATCCTCAGCAGACACCACCACTCCGCTCTCTTTTGCTCTTCTCTGCTGCTGCACAGACTCAAGATGGCCAATCCCACCAGGCTGCACAGCTCATGGCATGGCTGTGGTTCACCTCAGGAGCCAGTTTGGCTCTGATAGGGGATGACCAGTTTGGTCCCAGGAAGAGGCAGGCACCCAGGGCTGGTCTGCTGCTGCTTGCTGCTACCAGCTCCTTCTTCCAGACTGTGGATGCTGAGGCTGCTCTGTGCTCTGCTGGGGCTCAGCACAGGGCACAGCTGGGCCCACTCTCACCTCATGTCTCTACTGACAGCTTTGCATCAGATGGGCCCTTTCACAGAGCACTGACTGATCTTCCCACTTTTTCATTTCAGTAAGACTCTCATCCAGGCTAAGAGATTGCAACCAGTTGTACAAATCCAATGGATGAGAGCTGAAACCCTCCAGAGTCACAGCCTGTATCTCCACACAATATTTTGTCTTCATTCCTATCTGGTTGGAAATGCAAATGTGCTTTCTTCCTCATGGAGGAGTACCATGACTGGGCTGTATTCCAAAAGCAGTGCAGTCTAGAGTTTAGGAATGAAAGAGACCCTTCTCCAATTCCAAAAAAATCCTCCTCCATACCAAAGAAGCCCATAAATGGGACTTTATATGGGACTAGCTTTAAGAAACGAGTGACAATTTAAAAGTGAAAGAACAGTTTAATCACAGGGTTAGAAGGAAGGGTTTTTTCCAACTGACTTGAAGTTTAAAACAATTTTATTCTGAGTGCCACCCATCGCTGGCACTGGAGAAAGCAGTCTTGTCGCCGTTGCATCTCCTGTCCTCCCTCAGCTGCTTTGCTGCAATGATGACAGGGGCGAGGCTGGAGAGAGGCTTGGCTGAGAGTAAAAATGGATGCTGCCCAGGGAAAAAAAACAAATGAACCATTACTTTCCAAACTCATTTCCTCGTGGGCTCAAGCAGTATTCCTCAAGTTACCAGAAAGATGCAGAAATAGGTCTGAGGGAACTATATGAACCTCCATCTTCATGTCCACTACCTTGCAAACTTGGTGCATAATTCTATTAATCTGCTTCTCAAGGTGTCTTTGGCTTGATGGATATTTGCCCTGCCAAGACACTGGGAATGCTGCTAGCTGTACCAGGAATTTTCATCTTTCACAAAACTCAAAATACTGACTTAGGATCCTCTTTCTTGTAGACATGGGCTATTTTAGTCATCAAAAAAGAGGAGGAGCATAAGCTGTTCTTCAAGAAACTCAAGGACAGCTAAGAAATGTTTATCCCGGTAGGATGTGGACCTATGTGTTGTTCTGAAGACCACTGAGTTTTTCAGCACTGAGACAAGAGCAGGGAGACAAGTGGCAGAATGCTGATGGACTCAGTTCTGTCTTACAGGGAGAGCAGTGTCTACTTTTCCATCTCCTGCACCTCCTGTGCTGGCTGGCACCTCCACACCAGGGACAGCCAAGTGGCACATTCTGCAGCCCCCAATTTGTCACAAAACAGCAACCCTGTAGCAGTTCTCATCTACTCAACTGTGCCAGGCAGAAAAAAGGACTGTGACACTCAGTTGTCCCTGTTTCGGTGGCAGAAACCTCTAAAAGCATGGCTTGGTGTCAGAAATCTCTGAGAGTGGTGTAGGAGGGACAAGCTGAGGCCCCTCTGAGGCTCACAGGGAGCACCCCATCACCCCTTCCTTTCCACAGCCAAATCTCAGACCATTTGGCTGGGACTGGCTTCATTGGTTCCTTCACCACCAGCACCATTTCAGGCCTCCATACCTGGAATCATTCGACTGCAGTCCTTTTGCCACAAGGGAAAACTGAACATGCTACCAAAACCCCAAATGGGGCCACAGAAATGATCAGAGGATGGAACACTTCTATGAGGAAAGGTTGCAAGACTTGGGTTTGTTCAACCTGGAGAAGGCTCTGGGGAGACCTTACTGGACCTTTCAATACTTCAAGGGGGTCTAAGAAAGATGGGGATGCATTTTTTTATCAGGGTCTATTAAAAAGGGGAAATGCTTTCGAATCAAAAGAGGGTCTATTCAGATTAGGCCTAAGGAAGAAATTGTTTATGAGGAGTGGGGAAACACTGAAACAGGTTGTCCAGAAAGGTCCTAGGTGTCCCATCCCTGGAAACATTCAAGGTCAGGTCAGACAGGGCTCTGAGCAACCTGATCTACTTCCAGATGTTCCTGCTCATAGTGGGGAAGTTGGACTACATGGCCTTTAAAGGTCTCTTTCAACCCCAACTATTCTATGATTCTACTCAGTTTTTGCTTGAAAAGCATCCAGACTGGGGATTAATATGAGGGGAGGGCCACCTGATGCCTCTGAGTTTAGCTGATGAGAAAACCGATCCATTGGGTGGCTTTTCACTTGCAGCTGCTTCACATTTTACCTGCAGAAGTTGCTCAGCAGACCATCGAGTGTCCTCATCCATCTGCAGGCAGCAGTTCAGAAAGTCCTGGGACACAGCAGACAGTTGCTCAGCATTTTCCAGCTTTGGTATCCCTCTCTTAGCTATGAGATTCAGGGCCTAGAAGAAAAGGAAACACGAGACTCTACCTTTTTCTTTCATATCCCTAACTGCTCACCTAGACACCATTTTTAATCTTCAGCCTCCAGTGGCAGTTTCTTCCCTGGCAGAGAGTTAGAGATTATTTTTCTACATCATCAAAAAGACCCCACAAAATAGCAGCCACAGCTATCCCAGCATCCAAATGATCTTGCCTTAAGAGCTGATTTCATGGGCTGACCAAGTTAGGAGGAACTATATCAGCCAAAAGCACATTTCTCTGCTCTGAGGATTGACTTTACAGGCTTTGCAGGCTCTTTTAAAGAGTGAATTTGGTCTAACTACATTATTTCCAAGGATTGTTACATAAAATTCATCTCTGCAGTGCTCACTGGTCTCTAAAGTACAGCTCTCACAAAATAAAAAACAAAAAACCCAAGGTTGTCAAGTTTTTTGCTCTTTTATTGATAAAAATGGATTTTCATTCACTTATTCCTTGCATAAAGGAGCAGAAATATTTGGAACCTCATGTTCAACACAGACACGTTTAGTTGCATGCACAAATATGATGAAAATGCCTAATCAGGCAGACAGGAGCCACCTGCAACTATGTCTTTCATCAGACTCCAAATTCCCAATCAGCTTCACTTCCATGGGAAAAGAAACACTTTTAATGGTCTAAACAGAGAAAGGAATAATTTCATCCCTATGGTAAATCTCTACTAATTTTGATACTCAAGTAAATGCATTAATGAAACTAATCCCTGTGCTAGAAAAGGATTTGGTAATGAATAATTAAGGCATTCCTAGAACCAGAGGCACCTCCTGAAAGGCTCAGGTAAGTAATTGGCACTGGTATGAGACTGAAAATGCTTCTGTGTCTGCAGACAGAGTTGAAATGCTTTTCATACAAATTCTCCAGTTGGAGAAACTTGCCACTGAACATTTCTTGTCCTTCTGAGACACAGCTCAAACAGAGTTCCAAAAATACATGAGAAATTTCAAACATCATTGAAGACCAAAATGACACGTTTCTGAGCTGTCATGTGTCACTCCTGGGGTTCTCCCATTGATGCAATGAAAGCTACACCAGATGCTGATGTGCTCCAGGGACAGTTTTTAGTGGATGAGCCTTGGCTGAACTAGTCCAAACTGACGTGAATGGAATTCTGTCTCATGGGAGACAGAACATGGGACAGATTAGAAAGACAGTGGCATCTGCCAGTATTTGCACCTTACCTTGAGAGGAATTTCCTTATAGTAAGGAGGTTCTCCTTGCAGCATTTCTATCATCACAATGCCAAGGGACCAAATATCTACTTTGGTCCCATATGCATCCTTATTGACATATTCTGGTGCCATCCAGTGAGCTGTCCCAACCATCGAACTCCGCCTGCTCTGCTCAGAAGTCATCTGAGCGCAGAGGCCAAAATCAGCTGAGGACGAAACCCAGTGTTGTTAAAGCCAGCTTGAATTAAGAAACCAAGCAAAAGTATTTCCTGCTCTAAGTCTGAGAATGTGGTGTTGAATCTAACCAGAAAAGCAGTCGTGCTTCATTTCCTCAGGGCACAAATATTCCTCATATTTCAGGGAAATATGGAATCAGCCACTTACAGGAACCCCCACATTTCACTCAGTGGCTTTTATTCACTTGAAGCTTTAGACTGTAATTCCCTCCCCCTGGAAGGGACACACACACATACACCAAAGCCACTCTTGACACCTTGTTTTTCCTGAGAACTCTCTGCGAGTTGCAACTGCACTCTTAGCTTGCAGCAGTGGTCTGTGCACTCCCACAGGCACCACTCCTGGGGAACTGTCAGTCAGTCTTAAGCAGCCCCAGAGCCCACATCCCGGGAACTCTGTGCCTGACCAAGGACACCTACCTAGTTTGACAGATCCATCCATTCCAAGAAGAATGTTTTCACTTTTTATATCTCTATGAATCACACAGTTGGAATGAAGGTGATTTAGAGCTTGCAGGCACTGATAAATAAAAAGCAAACAGGAGGGTAAAAACTAATGACACTATTTCATCGCCCAAGAAAGAAAATGGCTCTAAAGGACTTGAGTTCTGACTGAAGGGTGAGTAGTGACAGAACACGGTGCTGTCAAGAGGAAGAGTCTGCTGCTTCATCACTAGGAGAGCAGTGTCTTTCTAGGTGAAGGCATATTACCTTTTGAAAGAGAAATGGCAATGGTTGCTACAGATTGCACCCTGCAAATACAGACAGAATGACTGCTGCTGCAGGGCATGGGCTCTCTCCATCCAGGTGACAAATGATGGTTTGCTGTGAGTTTAAAATTCTGCTACCAGCATGTTTGCTTTTACGGGCAAGAAACACAGTACAGACAAGCTTGAGGCAAATGCTCAAAGAGGCAAAGTTGAGAAGAGTAAATAAAACTAAAAAAAAGGAAAGTACAACAACAGCTGTACTGGCCCTTCACCTAAGATGCTCTGGCTTCTCCACATCATCAAAGCAACACAGAAACAAAGCTCTGAACATGAAATCACTCCTGTTCCTACCACCTGTCTAGAAGTACCAGCCTGCCCAAACAATGGGAAACACCAGTGGAATCCCTTACCTCTCGACAGATGGCTGCTATCTCTCCTTCAGCCAGACAGATGTCTTTAATGACACTGCTCAAAGGTCCTCCATCCATGTATTCCATAATTATCCAGAGTTTATCCCCAACAAGGTAGCTGAAAGAAGGAAACAATGGCATGGAGATCAATGTGCATGGCTGAATTACCTTACAGAAAACACTACAGTTTGTTTCTGTTTCCAGGGCACGTGTAAATGAACACAGAATAAAAGAAAGAGGCATTCCTCCTAGGTTATACACTACTTGGAATCTGTGCAGTCTAAATGAGAAGGCACATCCATAAAAAAACTGAGATGTTTTAGATGGCAAGCAAGTGAAAAATGCAGGGAAATAATTTCTGTGATGAGTTATCAGCATTTACCCTAAACCACAGAAAATGTGTTCAACTTAAAAAAAGAAAAACCTGAACAAACCCCAAACCAACAAAACTACATGGAGGTAGTAAACTTAGAGTCTGTTGTTTTAGTCAGGTAGGGCTGACCCATGTTTTTCAAAGAAGACTTCCAAGGATGCATGCCAGAAAAGATAAATGCAAATAAAATGCACTCTCCTCCCATATATTGTATACAAATAGAAAAATAAAACTAAAAAGTTCAATTCTCCAGCAGTGATCAAAAGGGTTTTTTTAACCTTTGCCTTGCAGTACATAAATGAACATTCACGTGATGATACCAGAATTACTCACCTGTCTAAGTAGTTAACAATATTGGGGTGCTTATTGTTCCTTACAACAAGGAGTTCATTGACAATTAGTTCTTTTTGGGGCTGTTTTCCAAGACTCACTTTCTTCACGACCACCTAAAATGACATTGAAAACCATTAATCTGAGAAGTCTGTTGCACAAGATCAGAATGAACACGGAGTGAATGTTTCTGGAATGAGATCAGAATGAACATGGAGTGAGTGCCCAGCTATGCCAAACTGCCTTGTGATTACACACCAGAGCTTAGTCACTGACATTACAACAGCCCAGTTTCTCTGCTAGCTCAGGTGCTAGTTAAGACACATGGCCATAGACGTTTTGCCTTGTCAGCTTGGTAAAAATGGTCTCTCAAGCTATCAGCCACAAAGCTCTAACAACATTCTCTGCACCTGCACTCTTTTCCTATGGCCTTAGTTACTCACCACTACCATCATTCACATTGATCATTTGCAAGCTCAAAGCAGTTTTGTTCCCGTGAAAATATCACAAAACATCTGGGAATCCTTTAGCAATTCTATGGGCTTTGATAATGTTTTCAAATGCAACTGCTGCTGTTCTTGATTGCATAACAAAGCAAACACAGACAGATATTACAGATAAAATGCCATCCTAAAAATATCATTAAGGTTATCCCCAAAAATACAATCTTAGCACTGCCTAACTTTTTGAATTTTGATTTTGCAACTCTTAAGAACATTCTTGAACAGTTTAGATTTGCAACTGTCTTCTGGGTTTAAGAAGAAATAATCTGCTCCATGGCATTTCACAGATATGCCCTGGATTAGAAGCAGGGTTTAGGCCTTTTAGATTCCTTTAGACCCCTTACCTAAGCACAGTTACAAAGTGCAACACTGCATGGGGATGAGAAACTACCAGGAAAAATCAGATGTATTTGCTGACAGTCAGAAATGATATTTCAGAAATCTTAAGCTGTAGGCCCAAAGAGCTGTCCAAAATGCACTGGGCAGGCTGATGCTAGTCTGCACTTTGGAGGAACGGCCTTTGCAGGAAAGATCTCCTGGAGACCCAAAGCTCCAGCCAAAATTCACATCAGAAGGGAAAGCACTGTAGAGCCACAAAATCTGGGATCATTGATGCTTACCTCTCCTCCTGTGGCAGTATCAGTCGCTGTATAAACTGTTCCAAACCCCCTGGAAAGAAAACAGTAGCAAAGAAAAGAGAAGCCATTTAGTCCCTAGAAGTGAAAGCCAGCCCAGGCAGGAGCTCTCTGCAGCCTGGAGTGCTTATAGAACACCTGGCTTCACCTACTCTTCAGCCAACAGCACAGCAGCCCACCAGCCCTCTGCCATGCAGGGTGTCCAAAAGAAAACTTAGGTGCAACATGAAGGGCTGGTACAAATCTCAGATGTACACACTGGATTTGTTTTAGTTCAAAACCTAAGCAGGGGCCAGGGTGGGGCGTGGAGCATGTCTACAAAAAATGGAAGGTAATAGCTTTCGTTCTTTCTCCATGTTGTCTTGCTGAGTCCTCAGAACTCTTATTGCTCTCTCCTCAGATCTCTTATTTGAATGTCTGCCAAACTCAGGCAACACCACACTGTCATTCTGAGACCTGAACACATGTGACAGCCATTTGAGGAAAGGACCTAGACATGCCTTTCTCCAGCATGAAAGGAAACCAATCTCCAGCCACCCTGCAAGGTCATCTGCCATCATGATGCATTTTCCTCTCATCTGCTTTATTACTTCTGCTAGGAAAGAGAGCTAATTTTATCTTCACTTTCCACTTCTAAACTATGTGCTTATACTTCTGACCACTGAATATTGTTTTCAGCAAATTATTTGAGTATTGAGAACTGTTATCTGACAGCTACCAGGTTAGTTGCTTTTAGGCAATAAAGTCTTTTGTCTCCTCTTTACTGGTGCCCTATTATTTTGAGACATAGAAAAATGTTTTCTCCTAAGAAAAGAGGCAAACAGGTGCCAGGCACTGGAGGAACAGGAGATCTTCCAGGTCCTGCTCCTTGCTGAAGGCAAGACACTGACAGTATGAAGTTGGTTTTGATCATGACTTCTGATCACAGTTATAAATGCTGATCAATACTGAGAGACAGAAGGATCTAAACCCAGTGTCTGAACACGTTTGGAGCTTGCCTGACTTCACACTTGATCTTACACCAGCAAAATACCTGGCCTGTGGTTCTGAAGAAGGAACTGTGGTTGGACTCACCCTTTGGCAATCTTTTCCAATCCAACATATTTGGTCACAGGGTCTCCCACATTCACAAGGCTCCCTGAAAGGAACAAAATGAAAGATCACTTCAAAATGGAGACATCACCCTCCAGCAGATCAGAAATGCAGTCCCACTGTCTGGGTCTGTGAGCTATCGTCCCTCGGGGAACAACAACAACGAAAAGACAGGCAGCTCCATAGCACAGATGGCCTGCACAACAAATGATTCTATGCAGTCCTTTGAAGAGTTACCTTGACAGGAAACCAGGAAAAAGGACAAACGTTCAGAGGAGACAGATAAAGGAAAAGAACAGGTACCAAGGCAAGTGTTTGTTGTCCATGAACATTAACACTGCTCTATCAGACAAGAAATGCAAAAGACATACTTAGTTTCTCTAGACTCTCCTCCTCTATCCTCTTTTGCTCCTGGTAGGAGTTGCTATACAGACTACTGGTGCTGGAGTTCTCAGGTGTGGGAGCACTGGCTTCAGAGAACACTGCTGAAGCATCAGTTACTATCCCAGAGGATGAATAAACCTGTGACAAGAAATCAGTTTGTGTCAGAAAAGTGGTAGAGTTACTTCTCATCAGCGTTTCAAGCTTTAGGGAGTGGCCATTAGGAACTGTGTTACAGCCCTTCAGAAGCCAACCTTCTTTTGATATGGCAGGGCTATGTAGGATTCTTGTCACCAAACTTAGGTCATGTAAAAGTTACAGGTGTAGTCTGAGCTGTTCATTTAGCTACTTAGTCCATGGAGAGGGACAGGAACCTCCAAGGGACTGTTTGTCCTGCACATCCTGCAAGGCTGCGAGCTGTGCCTTTGGGCCGCTGGCTCTGCTGGTAACAGCGACCCTGCACAGATACACAGTTTCACTTTTACACCGGCAGCATTTAAAAACACAATGCTGCCTCTTAGCCAATGCTGACATAATGTCATGGTCCCTATCAGAATGCCAGGAAAATGATGACTGAACTTGAAAGTTCAGAGCCGATTTTGTCAGTGCCTGGGCTGGGGGAGGCACTTTGTCATGGTAGGACTCCAGTCCTCGGAACTTTTAGCCATGGATGACAAGGGATGTCTGACCAGAAACAGGCAGCTCTGAATTACACCAAAGACAATGCTGACCAAAGCTGGCCCTTACTGATTCTGGACGCTCAGGTTCTGGTCTGACAACAGGTGGAGCTTTGTTGTCTTCCTCCTCATTATCATCTTCTTTAGAAACAGGAGCCCAAGCAGCTTCTGATTCTGGTGTTGTGCTCTGTGGACAGACAGCAGTGTGAGCAATAAGGAGTTATATATGATTTATCATCTTATTTATATGCAGCTATCTATTCATCTGTACTAAGGAGAAATCATCAACTTTTATAGAAATGGGATTCTAAGTTGTTAAAACTAAATTAAATTAGACAGCCCTGCATATTGTGGTGAACTATATGTTCCACCATAGCTAAAAACAAATAACAAGCAAAGTCTGCAAAACCAGACTTCCATCTGCTTAAAAACTCTTCAAGGGAAAATTACAAAACAGCCAAGGACCCCTTTTTTGCTGATGTAAAGACAACTATATGGACTCTCTTTCAGGCTACAAGGCTGGCACCTATCGCAGCAGGCAAAGCTCATGGCTTGCTCCACAAATCTGAAATGCTGGGAATGTCAGAGGTTACTTTGCTGCTCACCGAAGCATGGGCTTTTCTGTATCCATGTGCAGCTTCACCTGTAATGGGCAAGGGAAAACAAACCAGATGTTAGAAACCTGTCTGTTGTGGGGAATCCTGTGGAACAAGTCAAGCCAAACAGGGAGCATTTTTCTTTCAGAACGTCCCTCCAACAACAACTCTTACATAGCAAGCAAGAGAAGAGGCAAGACAATAGGCTAGCCTATTCTTTTCTACAGCTTCTTGTGTCT
>VZRZ01008243.1:0-51130 GCA_013398175.1 Climacteris rufus
GCTTTGATGTGAAAGCAGAGCTCATTAGGAACAACAGGACGTAGAAACCCGCTTGTTGCCGAGGAGGGTGGTGCATTACTGAAAACCCACGCCGGCCTCTCGATCGTGAGCGGCCTAACGCGGGGGCCGGGGCTGGGGCCGGGGGGTGGCCGGGGCCGCCCCTGGCACCGCGGCAGGAGCCCGCCCAGCGCCGGGGCGAGTGCGCCTGCTTGCGTGGAGGTGGAGGGCTATTTTAAGTCCAAGCACGTCAAGCGACTTAGCCTGAACCTACGAGGCGCTGTATTCAGGCAACTTCACGTGTTTTAATTTATCCCCATCCCCCTGGTGCTATCAGCGGGCATCGTGGCCCGTCTCCACCGCGCCCCATCCTTCCCCACCATACAGCGCGCCTTGCACCCCGTATCCCCACGCAGGCAGCCCCTTGCACAGCCCACTCGGGAGGGATGCAAAATGGCTATCGTGCCGCTCGGCTGTAGATACGCGAGAGATACCGGTGCATCCCGACCGTAACGTGACATGTGAGTCTTTCCGTAAGATGGTGGCAAGACAAAGGGAGCGGAGCCGCCGGGGGGTGCGGGAGCGCCGGGCACAAGGTGTTGAACGTCTCGGGGTTATTTTAAGCCTCAGCTCGTGCCCGCCGCGCCGCTTCGCCCGTCACGCGTGGGTCTGCGCGCCCCCACGCCGGGAGAGAGGCGGGGGCAGGGGCGAGCTGCCGCACAGCCCCCCCGGGGCGGACCCCCACCACCCTTACCCGCATCGCCAGCCCCCCGCCCGGGCTCCCCCCGAGCCGCCTCTCCCTTCCAGACCGGAAACCTGGGAGTGGGCGGGGGGCGGCAGTGGGAGCGAGAGGCGCACCCCACGGCAGAAGGAGGAGGGAGGGGGGTCACCCTCCAGCCCTGCTGCGGGTGAGGCAGCCTTGAGGCACCCTCAGCCCTTGAGGCATCCGGAGCATCCTGAAGCGGGGGCGCGCCTTTCTCACCGCTTCCTTTGCCGGCATCCTTCCAGTAGCTCCTTGCCACCTTTCTGAGGGGGTTTTGTCGGTCTATTGTTAAAAATTAGGAGCGGTTCCGCGTCAAGCGGTTGAGAGCCACCTTTCCTGACATATTCTGGCTGTGCTTCTATAAATATCTAAGGCTTCCCAGGGTTTATCCGCGCCTGGATCCTCCCTGCCTGAGCTCTCCCTCCCTCGCCGCAAGTGGGAGTAGAAAGTTTACCTGTGCGGGGAGGAGGGCGTGTGGGAGCCTTTCCCCGGTTTTCGGGAGGAATTTCTCAGGCCTCGCAGCTCCCAGATCTACTCGGAACCCCAGCACCGAAGGGGTGGGGGACTGTAGCCCCCTTCGTCGGCCATCATTTACCCCTGAGAGCCCCTAAAAGCACAAGTCCCGGTGGGGATGCACGGCAGGGAGAGGGTGGGTTCAGTCCCTGCCCCTCAGCCCCCTACTCTAGGTTTTGCAGGCACATCGGACGGCAGAGGGGAAGGTTTTCGCGGCCGCCTCGGCAGGGTGGCGGTCCCCTGCAGCCGGTCCAGGCTGCCTGCTCCCGTGGACAGTGGCGCCCATCCCTGCCTGCTCGCTGCCTGCCACAGCCGCCAGCCCTGCCAGCAGGGCACCGGGCCCAAGCGGGTGCCGCAGCCCTGCCACAGCCCTTCCTAGCTAGGACCACGGCCAGGTTCGTGCAGAGACGGAGCAGGGCAGGTGGGGCTTGTGGGGCGGTCTGACAGCTTTGATGCTCACCCGTGGGGGCCAGGAGCATGGGCCCACATCTTCACTCCTCTTTACTGCCCAGTCTCTGTTGCTGCTTCCTTCACCTGTGACTTTTCCTCATCTTCTCTGCAAGCTCCAGTAAGGGCAAAAGGAGATGCTCTCTAATATTGCTTTCCCCATCATTAAGCACAGCTACCTCGGGCTTTGCAAGCAGTGTGTGGAGGAAGGCAGGGAGGTCTGGGTATGCAACACCCCCCGCTCCTGGGGTGCTAGTGCTGTCCCCCTCCCCAAGGCCCTGGGGAGCAGAGCAGGGACACAGCACCCTGCTGTGTGGAGTGACCTGATGTGCCCCAGCTGCAGCTCTGGAGAGAGCAGCAGTTTGTGCGTGGGTGCAGGGTGCTCTATAAGAGGGGAGGTGTGGTTATGGGTGATTTTCAAGTGCTCACCCACACCGCCCCAAAGCAGCAACTCTTGTTACCTCCATATATCCTGATTTTCTTTTGTCCCTCACCACACCAGCTTGTCTCCCTGTCCTGGGTAGGAGGTCTCAGAGGTGTGGGACAGGATGGAACAGACTGAGGGCAGGGTCAGGAAACAGCCTGGGGGTGGTGAGATCCGCTTCAGCTTCCTCTTGGCTCAGCCATTGGTATGCAGATCTCAGCAGGGAAAAGGAAAGAAGCATGGTCAAAGCCATGACTCCTTTTCCCAGAGACCCTGGGCTCTGATCCATTGGCACACGCCTGCTGCACCAGCCAGCTCATCCTATGCCAGTCCTGGTGCCTCTTGCAATCCCTGTGCTAGTGAGACCATTGCTGAGCAAAGGAGGGTGTCAGCAGAAGCATTCAGCCATCCTGTTCTGGGCAAGGGTCTCAGGATACCAGCGTTGTTGGCTGAGTTCTACATTGCACCTGTGCATGCAAGAACACTCAGAGATCACGGAGAACTGGAAAATACAGAGCAGGGGCAAAAATCCCAACACTCCATCCCCATCTAATAATTGAGGCTTTGACTTGTTTTATCTTTATTTTGGAATACCAACTGTCCTTGTATAGAGTCTATCAACCTATGAACCAGCACCCGATCCCAAACCCTAACCAGGGGAAAAGGTGATGGAATTAATTTGTTTAGTCTGCTGTTGGAGCCCAGCTGAGGCTGTTTCTTGTGCTTGGTTTAGAAGAGGGCAGGTGGACCTCACTTCTGGTGCCAGAGCTATGGAGCTGCGCTTGGATTCCCACACTGGACTCACTTTGCCTGGGTTGTCACCAGGAATCGGTATCTCTGCAGTACCATGTGGGAGGTCTGGATTTGATTCCCAGTGCCGTTTTCTCATTCCCCAAGCTGGCAGAGGGTGGGAGCACTGTACAGATAGTACTGCTTGTATCTGCAATGGGCTCCATTCCACGTTCTCATAGTTAGGATGCATAAAAGCTGCCTGTGACATAGTCCAAACTGAGAACTGGTCCCTAGAGGTTTAACCTTCTTGGCCTTTAGGGAGGCCACAGCTCTACTCTGCCAGCAGGGAAAGAGAGTTACCTTGCAGCTGGAGAATATGCAGAGGGTTTTTTGAATTTTTTAAATTTTCTTTGTGTAAGCTGCAATTTATCACAAAGAAATGGATTAGTTAATAGGAAAGATGGACTAGATGATCTTTCAGAGAAAATGGCTCAGTGTATGTATTGTGATTGCCTAATCCACCATGGAATGCTCATAGTATCCGCTCTGCCTGACATCAGGGCTCTAGGCCTGCCTGACTCTTCTGCAATTCTGTGATTAGCTTTCTTTGATATATATTTATACTTGATAGAAAAGCACAAAGTGGCTGGGAAAAGCACGGCTCATCAGTTATTTGCCTTTGCCCTGATCCATCCTCTGTCCACCCGTCCACAAGAACTCTTTACACCAAAGTGAGTCAACTTATTAATTGTCGCTTTGCCGCAGTCAGACGGACTTGCTGCTGCCTTAGGTACCTCCCTGCATAAGATGAAATGGCAGTTTGAAGATCACACCACTGAAATATGTGGAAGGGGAATCAGAGGAAAACCAGATATTTGAAGATAAGCATGGCCCACCTGCTACTACTACCTTGTCCCTTCTTCTGAGCCGTGTGTTTCTGCTTCAGTGAAGAGCCTCGTAATGGGAACTAAATACCCTATTTCTCCAACCACAAAGGGGGCTCCACCATCCCTCTGACCTACCTTGTTTGCTTGTCTGTTCATATAAAGACAGGAAAGGAAGTTCCTGGCAGGTATGGACTGGTGCTTGCTCTGGCAAAATTAATGCCATCGTGCTAATTGCCTGGGAATTAGGAGATTAACCTGGCTGGGTTAAAATGTTAGAGCTACCTTTCATGTTGGAAAAAAAAAATCCAAATGAACCCACTCTTTATCGTTCAGGAGCTCATTGCTGCCTTCATCTGCAAACCACAAGCTCCCAGCTAGAAAGGTATGTTGGGGTGTGAACTGGTGTGTGTAAAAGTCAACTAAGTGCATGGTGGTGATCTGTGCAAACCAAGCAGCGTATCTCCATGTGCCTGAGGTCACTGCAGAGGAAAAAAATCCCTTCTCTGCACTCAGAAACAAATGTGTGGCACAAGGCAGTGTGCAAACTGTACTCCAAATCAAGCTGTGGCTAATTTGGACCTTTCGAGGCAAGGCTGCTTTTTATTTAGTGTTTTCTTGGAAACAGAAGAGAACACCGACTCTCGGCAGGAGAAGGGTCAGACTTCTCTTTTTAAAGTTTTTACACATACACTGAATATGCTTCATGTGAGGAGAACAAAAAGATTTCATTTTTTGTGCTCAGGGTCACCAAAAAAGTGGAGAGTGAAAGGGTATGTATTCTGAGACTCACTGCCAGCTTATTCTTCCTAACACAGCTAATATTTGTAGACTGCAAAGTACGCTGGGTGGCTCTTTTTCCTTTCTAACACAAGCAAAGACCATGTTTTAGAGCCACCAATATAGATGGATTGATTAAACATCTGGGGGAAAAGATAAATTTTGAATGAGAGTATGGTTACTGGCTCAAAGTGAAAGGGATACTAGGCTGAGATCTCTGCAGTATTCACTCCCTATACCTCAAACCCCATCCACAAGGAAGGTTCAGAACTGAAAAGAGTTACTGTAAGTGACTCAGGTAACAGGTTAGGTTACCAGCTCTGAATACTGAAGATGTTTCTGTATTCCCAAAGCACATGCAGTATCACTAACACTGGTGTGCATGGCTGTGCTGAAACATTTATAGTGAAGAAACACTCCTAGGGGAGAAAAGTGAATTTGATCTTCATGTTTGGTGGCATATCTCTGCTGATTGCTCACCCACTAAAACAGATGTGGGGCCACCAGGTTATCTGGCCTGAATAATCCATGGGATATTATTCTGTCACTCCAGCTCACCCCTGACATGTTGGGCACATACATGTTTACTGTCCATGTGACAAACTCTTAAGTTACTTCTCAAGGCAGCAGTCACCTACACTATTTTGTCTGCTTGTAACTATTTAATTATAGGAACAGTTCTTGCTTACTATATTGCCAGTGTGGATTTTCAACCATGGATCAAGAAGCAGTCTAGCTGCAACCATCACCGCCTCAACCTACTGTCCTGCCCATGTGCGAGCTCTGTATACAATCCTCATTTGTTCAAAATAGTGAAATGGTCTGTCTAGAACCTATTTACAGATGTGGTTTAGCTCTGCTTAGATAACTATGTTCTGTTTGGGGGCACCACTTCTAAGAGAGGGAAAGACTGGGGGGAGTGAACTAAGACAATGGTCACAGAGCAGAAAAAACAAGACCTGCAAAGAAAGGTTGAGAGAGCCAGGGAAGCTCAATCTGGAGAAAAAACTGTGGGTGGATCCCTAACTGTCTGCAAATACATAAAAGACTGTTACAGAAAGAGGGCAGGGGCCAATTATTCTCATTAGTCACAGAGGACAGATCAGGAAATAAATGACTTTAAGATGAAGCAGAGAGAATACAGATTAAACATAAAATTAAATGTTTACTGCGCTAATGTTTTAGTGACAGTAGAAGATGCTGATAAATTTGGCAGATTAGCTGTGACTGACAATATTTAAAGCTAGAAGTAGGTGCTGAACTATCAGGATTTTATATCTAATAAAGTCTGTCTCCAGTGAACCTCAGATCATGGTATTTGCATACCTAACCAAATAACTTTGGAAGAAAGATAATGAGGTTTATTTGTCTTGTGTGCAGGAGAGATGGACTGACTGTCCCATTGGAAGATCCTGATTGGGTTTGGCTCTATGCTCCAAATCTCATATGGTACCTGTAGGAATCAAAATGATGGTGTCGACTGGTGGCACAGCTTGAGTGTATCAGGAGCTCCCCAAAGATGTCTGGTTTGCAAAACCTCTGGTATGTTGTGACAGCTCATACGGTCTGGGGGGATGGCAAGAGCTTCAGTATAGAAATCAAGCAGAAGAGGCTTACAAACTTGTCCTGTGTGAGTGATGCTTTAGCATTTTCAAGCACAGTTCTTGAATCTTGGGATAAATTGGGCTGTTTAGATTGAGACCATGTCTCTTTCATTAAGAAGCTTTACTTGTCTGTAGCCATTGCTTTCAGGGTTTTACACCATCACAGCATCTGAATAGCTAGTGTGCCAAAACCTGATACTGCAAGGGGAAGTGAGGTTCACCATCAGATACTGAATGAAAATTCAAATCTTGCTATTTCATGATGTCATTCTTTTGTCTTGCAAGACGAGATACAGTTTAAACATGCCTTCTGTTTACTCCTCTTTGCTGCTTGCAGCAGATAAAATGGGATGGGCAGTCATGAGCATTGTGGTTTCTGAGGATCATCGCTTCACTAGCCAGCCTTCACAATCACACCTCTCTGTGCTCTGAGTTAGAGGAGCTTCCTGTGCCTGGTTGGGGTTTGGATGAGCGGCTCTGGCAGTGTGTTCAGTGAGTGGTCTCCCTACTTTGAGTCAGTAGAGATTCCCCTGCCAGTAGCTGAGATGGTTGAAAGTGCTGTTTTCCAATTGTGAGTTTGGTCAGCTCTGGGAATGTGCTATGTGGCCTAAGGCCTATGCCAGTTTATATCCTCCTGTGCATCAGCAGAAGTGGTGACTGTGGTGCAGCCCTGCTGGTGGATTGCACTATTTTTTAAAGAGCAAGAAGCATGTAATTCTCACCTCTGCTGTTTTTTTTTGTAGGAATCAGGAATTTTCTGTACAGGTGTCCAGGACACATTCAAACTCAAATGAAGGAAATGACACAATAAGCTCTCTCTTTTATTATACTTGGATTGAACATCTTTATTTCACTTCTTCACCTTATCTCTTAGGGTTTCCATGCACTGTTGGGAGCTCATATACACAATTCTCTTACATGGATGTAGTTTCTTGCATGTATGACCTCTGAAGAATTTGGAGGATTTTGCAAAAGGAAACAAATGTATATAACTTGTTAAGTTCACTATTTCAAAACAGGTTAGGAAGTAAGATGGTTACTTGGAGCCAGTTGAGACAGATAAGATCTGATTTCACGAACCTGAAGATAATTAACTAGTGCAAATGCCATGTCTTACATCACAGCTGATAACCCAATGAACAGAAAATTATTTTCAGGTGATAGGCATAATAGCCTCATGATAGCTTAAGATTGCAGTGGCTGGGTGTTACCTTTGGCTGTGGACAGGACACAGTGGGGCACAGATAGGTTAGAGATTGAAGTCTGTCATAAGAAGGGACTGTAGTTTCCCTGTCTCACACAAGACTTCTGCCACTCCAGTGTTCACAGCTGGGAATGAGGTACTGGATGTACACAGTGGCTGTTTGGAATGTGAAAGGTGGAAGTCCTAAATCAATGCTGCCTGAAACTGAGTTGCAGAAGAGGTCCTAGGAGCCTAAAGCCAAGGGCAATCCCAACTCTTCACAACATCTGGGGTCAGGTGGTTTTGAAGCCTGTGCAGTGAGAAGAATGGCTCCACCGCTGCATGGAAAGGTGTCAGGATGCTGCCAGCTGCCCCAGGAAGAGGATGGAGAAAGGTTGCTGCTGTAAATCTCTTTGTGCCAGGTAAAGCAGGATGTTGTTTAATTGTACACAGCTGGATTGCTGAGGCATTTCTGTCACAGGGCTTTGCTTAGAAATGCGTTTGCAGTGCATTGTGGCAGAGGAAATGCACTAGAATGCGCTAACTCACGGCTACTTGCACGTAGGCATACGCTTGTATGGAAAGCATGTGGGAAGGATCTGCATATCCCTGCACCCCTCTCTCTCCTCCTCTATAATTCTCTATTATTGCTGGCTGCTGTAGTCAGTGGCCTAAGTATCTCAGGGGAGATTCCCTCCTGTCAGACGTGTGTTTCGGCAGAGGCAAACTGAAACATCAGAGGCTGACAGTCCCCAGGGGAGAGTCTAATGAAAGCGACAGAATGACATAATCTGTTCTCATAGTCTCTCCCTTTCAGCTCTCCACGTTTTTGGTGCAACTTGAAATTACCCTCTAATTTATTACTGAAAAGGTGACTATTATGTATAATTAAAATTATATAGATAGTGTCCTGAAATGTTGAAAGTCAAAGTATAAAATCAGCTTGGATGTGGTCTGCAGTACCGTCTTTCTGGGACGAAGCTTTAAAGACTCCACCTGAAAGTAACAGTGGTAAATGCCACAAAAGTAAACCCAAAATCTCAGAAAAGACATTGCAATAATTTAATTAAGTGATGGGGGACCAGTACCCTATAAATGAGGAGGAAAAATTAAGTATCTTAGAAAAATAGGGTAGCTGTGGGGTGGCTGTCTTGAAAGATATAGTGGCTCTTGTAGAAAGCTCTTTGAATCCCTGGTTTGAAAGCTTGTGACCTTTCAAACCAGGGATCCAGAGAGAGCTGCAACGATCATGTGTTAACCATTTTTAATTTGCACCATTTCTATGGGGAGTAGAGGGTCTAAAAGACTCTCTGAACTTCAGGACTCAGAGAACATTGCAGGAGCTGAGTGTCTGTGCCTTGGTGCTCTCTGAAGCAGGAGCTAGATGCTCACAGTGGGTGTCTTACGTGAGCAACCCTTTCTGTGCAATGACTTTTTTCTTACTGAAGAGAGTAATAATTTTCAGGAACCAGGAGAAGCATAGTAGGAGATGAGTGTTGGTTAATGACATACAACACTTTAGTAGTCTTTTGCTTTTAACGTTAGAAGTAGCGATTAAGGTTTTTGACAGAAGAGATTTGGAAATGGGTTAACTGCCCCACAAAAAAAAAAAATAAAATTCAGAGGTTTTGCTGGTTCTGCGCTGAGATTAATTAGAGTGTTTGATGTATTTTCATGAAAAACTAGAGAAAATAATAGCTAGCAGCTTGGTGGGCAGAAAACTAACTGGGTTTTGCGTGACACATCCTTATTCTGCACACTTTGAAGTGGGGACTTGTTCCTGAGGTTGTCCTAGCCAAGATGAGGGCTCAGACTACTGGGTCCTCTGCAGTAATGCTTTCTCAGTTGGAACTTTTCCAGTTGGAACTGTGCTACTTTATATAAATGCCTATTCATTGTGCTGGAGAAGGAGTGCTCTAACGACTGGGTTGTGGAGGTAGTTTGTTTCTTTGGCCTGATATAAAGTAATTACTTACAAAAAGAGAAATTATTTCAGCATGAAAGAAATGGAGGCACAGGCTCTGTAGCCCAGAGGCAGTGGAGCCCTCTGAGACTTGGGAGACATGGGAGCTAATTTTTCCTGCAAATTAGTCAGTGCAGGTTTGTTCTTGTTCTGCTTTGGATGCATTTGTTTTTTCCCAGTGACAACAAAATGTTTCATTTAGCATTGAGCTCCTGTGCTGATTCTAGGTGGAGAATAAAGTGACAGGAGAAGGTGAATTCCCAGGGAACAAAGACTTGATCCTCAAGCAAGTGCTCTTAAATGAAGGATGAGGGATGAGAACTACGGACTCTGTGACAAGAAACAAGACTTACTGCTCCAATGAAAATTTTTATTGTTTCCTATAATGTGCAGGTAGCTCTTTAAAATTGTCTCCAGATCTTTAAAATCACTTGAGATTTTCATTCCTGTGGTTCATATCCTTTGGTATATCCCCTCTCATCATTCATTATACTTTTGCTTTTATAAGCTTGCTGAGATGTTTGACTTTTTTATGGAAAGAGGAGATTTTGCAGAAGTGAAAACTAGCTGTGGGAGACTTGTTTCCAGAGGAACTACAGGGAGTCAGTGGAGAAAGACCAGGTTCTTTGAAGGGCAGTGTAGAGCCAGGACCCCCATGGATGTGCTCCATCTTGCCCTTTAGAGAAGCTAATCCTTATTGCCTACAAAGGTAGCCTACATAGATGAGCTTTCTAAACGCTTTTAATTCTCTCTTTTGTTCTGTGCATATGAATTGTAAGGATGTACAGGGTTGGGGGTTAGAAAAGACAAGAGGTATATTAAATTATTGCTCTTTCACCACCCTGTTTGGAAAACAGTCACATTCCCTGAGAAATCTAAAATATCTTAATGCCTGGTCCTCTGTCTCATTTCCCTGTAAGAAAACTGGGTACCTGATAGTCCCTCTCTTTTTGAATGTGAAGGCCTGGAGATTCCTCAGTCTGTGTCTGATGTAAATGGTTCCCAAATGTGATCCGAATTTGCAAGAAACAGTAATGTCCCTTTAGGTGAGCTGAGCCACGATCTATGGACTTCTCAGACCTCAATTTCAAACCAGAGACTGGCAAGCTGGTGCATGACATCTGTTGACATGAGCAGGTATAGAGCTGGTCCTTGGCATCCCACAGAGAACTGTTTCTCTGAATGCTACAGCAAGGCTAAAGAGATGAGCAGTGCTTGCTGCTTCTGTCACCACTGTGTCCCAGAAGGGAGCTAGTTTAAAAATGACATTTTATTATATCTCTTTGTACATCTTTGCCTGCATGCATTTAGAAGCATTGCCCATCTCCATCAAGGCACATCTTTCCTAAGAAAATGCTGCTTGCATGATGAAGCATAAAAATCAAACAAAACAGAAAATAAGAGAGAGGGTTTGCCCTGGCAGTCTGTGCCCTTTTAAGTGCACATGGCAATACAGAAATCCATGTGTCTTCTCTGACATGACACTTTTGTGATATTGCAGTTGGGCGACTGTGGCAGGACAAATTACAATGTGTACCTGTATAAGGGTGTAGCTGCAGCCCAGAGACTGACTCCACTGTCCCTTTGAAATGGGGAATCTTGGCATTGGTTATGGATTCAGCATCAGATTGGATCAACTTTGGATATCTGCTCTGTGGTACAAGATGCAAGAGCTTGCAATATTTATTCAAATCAGCTTAATTTTGAAGTATTATTGTTTATAATCTTGTTGGCTTTTGTCATTGTAGGAACATCGTAAAGAGCTGTTGAGGTACGGTCTAGGCTGCTCTTTCAGTGCCTGCAATGAATGCTGCTCAAATGCTTGATGTTAATACAAAGGGTGCTATTTTTTGCCCTTGTGTTTAATGACTGCCTTGTTTTTTGAACATAAAATTACATGATTACAAGGCTAACAACAGATTCTTAAGCACTTCTTTTCCATGTAAGTTTTTAGGTCTTTTCTTGATCACATAATGTATTGCTTTTCCGGCAGTATAAAACCGCAATAAGTATAGAATCTGGTTGACATTCAGTTTTGCGATCAGGTTAAATTGTGTTGAGTTTCCTCCCCCTTCTCATGGACTGTGCCTAGGGGGGAAGGATCAATACTCTGGTAAGACATGCTTAATATTACTGTATTTGGCATAATTGAAATTTCCATTTGAACAGAATTTGAGATTTTTTTAAGCAAATGAATTGTGTTTTCTCATAATCTGAACTACTTTGAAAGAATAATATAAAATGGTTTAAAAGTTGCAGGACAAAACTTGACAGAAAAATCATAGAACTTGATTTTACTGTCAGAGATCCAGAGGGAAAGGAAAAAAAAACATTCAAGACTAAAATTCCCTTTAAAATTTCTTATTTCCTTATAGATTGTCTAAATATTTAGTGGCAAAAAGACAATATTTGGTCCAATGCTCCTCCTGAATAGGACAAATCTATGTGTAATTTAGTTGAAGCCTTGGGGTTTAAAGAGCTCGTATGCAAAAGACTCAGCTTGAACCTTGGCTTTACTGAAATGCCACATTTATTACACCAGCTAAGGAAATGCACTACTTGGATAGAATCATCTGGAGATAGTATGTTCCATGAAAGATCAGCATAGCAATGTAAAGAGAAGGCAAATTTCACTTGGGAGCAGGATGTTAAGCTGTGCCTCTTAATATAACTGAAATGAAACATTCATACCCTTGGGTAAGTGCAAAGTGTGGGAGAGGTGTATGTGTACATCTGTGCCATCTCACGTTTTCTGAACAAAGGATGGACACAGTTTTGTATTTTTAAGTAACCCACTTTGTTTTCTCTCTCTGCTCAAACGGATCCTGTTGTGAAGATCTTTGTGATGGCACTAGGGACTGTTATGAATCCAGCCAATACACACGTTGTGGCTTTTCAATTGACTTGAGTTGTGGTAAGCTTCTTTTGTCCCTTCTGAGTCTGGAAAGTTAATCAGAAAACCTTCTCTTGATGCTGGTGAGGAGGAAGTCGTCTGACACGGGTTTTGGGGATAGGTTGCAGTCAGAGGAGAGATTTATACATCTTGTTGTACTTTCACTGGCAGTAAATTGCACTCTGGTCCTGGTAAAACCTGGACCATGAAGGACTGAGAGAGCTGACATGAATTTACCCACACTGGCAGTACATATTCATGGTAGAGGGTGGGAGGGAGTAGCTGTTGCTTTATTTTGGACTTCTTTTCTGGCAAGAGGGAAGCTGATGCTACAACCCACTCAGTGTGGCAGACATGCCCCCTTTATCTGGGTCCCAGAGCAGAAGGGGAGCAGGCACAGTCAGAGGCATAGTGGCAAGGACCCCCCCACTGAATTTAAACGCTGCTGAGCTGCAGCTGCCTTGTGGCTATCAGAAGCTGGGCTGAGCAGCATCTCCCTGACAGAGTTGGGCAGCCATGGAGGCAGTGAATCAGTGCTGCCCAGGGCTAGCTCTTCACCCACCCCCATCTTTCCCTTGTTCCTCCATCTTCTTTCCTTCTCCTCCTCTAGTAAGGACAAGCCCAACTGGGCTTCATTCCATCACCCCCACCTTGGGGCCATGACAGCCCTGCAGGTGATGAGTGTGACTGGAGGGCAAAGCCACTGTCTCAGTGCCTTTGAACTACTCTGTGAGCTGTTGGAAGCTCTGGAGTCTGGGAGCTGGAGGGGCAGGGGAAAGGTTTTGAAGGAGATTTCAGAGGAACAAGTTTTGGAGGAGGGGAAAGGGTTTTTTCCTTTTGCATCCTAAAGAATATTTTTTGCATCCAGGTCCTGCTTCTGTGACTACTTGATGCTCAGGCAGCATCTGGTGTGCTTGGAACAAGTGTGATGTCTCACAGAAAGGCTTTGAAGTAGCCTCCCACCTCCCCCCTCTTTGGGGTGAAGGAGGAGGGAAGGCTTTGACACCACCTTTTGGAGAAGCTGGTGTTCAGACTATTAGGAAGCTGCCATGCCCACTTTGAGGGCATGCACAGAGAAAGGCAGTGCACAGAAATGTACCCCAGCAGTGGTACACTGGAGTCATGCTTCAGCAGCACCTGCTCAGTGCTCCCAGTTGTTGTCATGGAGCCTTGCCTGGGTCTCCAGGGCCCGCTGCTTTTTCTGAGAGCAGCAAAGCCATCACATAATGGCCCAACACTGCTTGTCACCGAAGGTGAACTGAAACCCTTGTAAACCTTTTGGCAGTTTTTGGTGAGGGACTGATGATGTGGACAGGTGTGTGAAGAATCCGTGTTGTCTTGGGAATTTAGGGATGTGTCTTGACTTTACTCTAATGACAAACTCCGTGCCTTTCCTTTGTGAGGGTATTTCCATTGGAAATCAAAAAGATTTGAGATACATAGCTAGCTAAGCAGTCATACCTCAGAATAGGATTTGGGGATTAGCAGAGTGGATAGTAAATTGAATAGTAGGAGTTAAAATCAGACTGTGCTTGGAAAGAAAGCAGACATGAGAGGTACACCCCTGGAAAGCAGTAATGCCAGAAATGACACTGGGGTTACACTGGTTAGCAAATGAGATATGGCTCACAGTACAATGCGGCAGCAAAGAGGCTGATGTGATTTCTGGATTGCATAAAACAGAACTGTTGTGTCTTGAAGCAAGGAAATGTTTTCTGCATGTTTCTAGTCATATTTTCTTCATATGCCTGATCTGAGTGTACCTAGGCTAATTTCTGGAGAACTTAGTGCCCCAAAGATGGCAGCAAATTAGAACAAATTCAGCAGAGCAACAAAAATGATTAAGATGCTGGAGGGATTGATCTAAGAGGGAAGATTAAAGTAACTAATTACATTTAGCTTGGCCAAATGACAATTAAAAGAGAGATGTGATGACTGCCTCAAAGTGTGTGCTTAAGAATGTAAACAGAGAGGAGAGAGAAATAGAAGAAGGATTGTTTAGTGCTGACAGAGTGGCTGTTGGTTAGATGCCTGCTCTGCACTGCTTCCAGAGTTGTGTAGGAGCTTAACCAGAGACTGAGAAATAGCTGCAGCCAAACAATAGCAGCAAATGAACAAAAGAAAGTGCTGAATAGACAGCACAGTTCCTGCTGTGAAATGTGGCAGAGGCTAAAGTACTGTTTCCAGGGAAGTGATGGTAGACTCTTGGTGCTTTACTATAAGGACTGTCCAGAATTCTCTAGGGGAGGAGGGAAAGGATGTGATGTTCCTACAGGGGTCCTCCCCCTCTGATTTGCAGGACCCATCGATAATTTCTCCCCTTTTGTCTGTGAATGTGTAGGGCTGCATTCATGGCAGGGTGTAGTGTTTTTAAAAAGATAGTTTGCAGGCTGGAGCGGGAGCAAGCAAGGGTATGGGGTAGATGACAGTAGACACTAAATCCTGTAAGAAATGCTGAGAGAGCCAGACATGTTCAGTGTAGAGGAAAGATAACCGTGAGTGGAAACCAAACAGCAAAGCTGTAAAGGACTGTTATAAAGAGAGGGCAGGGGCCGATTATTCCCTTTAGTCACGAAGGGCAGATCTGGAAGAAAGCGGGCCCTTAGCTGAAGCTGCTAAAAACAGGGCCTGTATGAAGAAGAAGCCTAAGTGTGGAGTGACAAGGAGGCCAGGAGGGGATGGGGGAATTGTTATGAGTGCAGATAGCCGGGGTGACATTAGACACTTGTTTATCACTCAACACAGGCATTGGGAAACTGATCTTGCTTCAGTAAGTTTTCATGTGATTTCATAGTCTCTATAAGCTTCTTGAGCTTCTGAAAAAGCACCACAGCTGTCTTTTTCTTGCAGTTCTTTTATTCATGTTATGTGTAATTAGCATGTTTGTTAATGTTTCGGCTTAATTATATTTTCTTTGTTTATGGATCTGTTTGAATGCTGTCTTTTGCAATGGAGGGACCATGGTCGAAATGTACAGTTCTTACAAAAAAATGCTATGAGGACCTACTTCCAACGAACTGTGCATTAGCTGGGTTTTTTTGCCTTTTTGGTGTGAATGTTTTTTTGAGGAATGAAATAGCCTAATTAGTTAAAAAAAAAAGTGTGCAGTTCTAGATCTCCTCATTTTGACAGGCATGGGAAAATTTGAAGCAAGAACTCTAATTACAGTATTTCTCATCCAGTTGTGCTTAAAAATTTCTGTGCCTTGTTCATATAAAGCCCATTTTCACATGCTAGGGTATTTCATACCTGGAAATGTTAGCTTCCTGTTCTGCTCTTAAGACCGAGTGCATTTCCAAGTGAAAGGAAGAGGTGAGGATAATAAACAGAGCCATTAGCTGGTGCAGTATCTCAGCTGGTGGCTCCAGTCTCTCTGGGTGAATAGCTCTCTCTACTGTGATGTGAAGAGCATTCTAAATGTATTCTTTTGTGGTACCTATTTGGAGGGCTGTTTGTAAAATAAATGCTTCAGCGTAGGTCCCTGTAGGACAGTGACTGTGTCCTGGTGTTATAGCTAGTTCCTGGGTAATTTTAAGGGGAATTCCAAAGAGTGACAGGAGCCCAGCATCAGAGAAGCAGGTTCTTGCTGCAAACCTGTAAGGGCACCTTTTAAGGCAAAGGCTGAAGCACTGTGTGAAAGTGAGGCTGTGCCATCCTGGGCTTACAGGGAAGACTCAACTTGTGGTAAAGATAGGAGGTAGATTATCAGGGTTCCCCTATCTGAACTTTCCATGAATTGGCTTATATTCAGTTAATCAAGAGCTGTGGTCAGTAAGGTCTTCCCCTTCCATGCCCCAGCATTTTTTTTTCTGCAGCAGTTCAGTGGTCTGGCAAGCCCACCTTTGTTGCTGGTTGAGGATAGAGTGTCAGGCTGTCAGCTGGAGTGGCTGAAATGCAGTCACAGGTCTCTTCTGCCTTGCCAGCTGCTTGCAGTACCTTCTCATGAGCCCGGCAAGCTGGGTTTGGACAAGTCTTAAGCAGTGGCAGGATTTGTCAGAGCCCATGAGCAAGTCACTCAGCCTACTTGTGCTTCTGTGAGCTGGGATGATGAACACCATACAGCTGTATTCCAAAGTCACACTTCCTTTTGTGCTTGTGAGGTGCCACTTTTCAGCTGAAGATGCCATAGAATCGTACATACGCTTTACTAGGTCTTGGCTTTCTGAGCTCTAGCTTTGGCATTCTTCAGTGGTTTGGCTCTTACTGAAAGAAATAAAGCAAAAGCACCATGCAGAGCAGAAAAGCACTTCACAAAACATATTCTGATGAAGTCAGCTCCTTGAACAGCTGTAACAGGGACAGCAAAGCAGCCAGAAATACAGAAAGGGGGATGTGATGGGAGATTTATGCTGGTGAATCTATGGTGAGATCTGCAAGACCTGTGCCTAGAGAAGATCTCAGTGCTGTCTTATCTGTGAAGCCCTCATCCCAGACTTCCAAGGTTCTGCACCAGTGTTAGATTTGCAGATGTTTGGTGTGATATGGGGTTTTGGATGCAGTAAAATCCCATGTCCTCTCTGAAACAATTATGGAGCATACTGATTTTTCCCTGGATTTCTGTCATGCCTTTCCACTTCTTCTGTATTTATTTATATCTATTTATTCTTTTCTTGGAGGGTAGCTACTGGGCTCATGAAGCCTGTAACTTGTCAGTGCCAGCGCACTGAATCAACCACATGCCCTGGACCTGTAGAATTCTTAGGAAGAACTGTACTGCTGTTGCTAGAGTGTTGGATGATGGTGAGGAACTTAGTCTGAAATTCACTATAGCAGAGCAGGATATTTCTACCTTTGTTAGCTTTGGAAAATTTAAAATGTTACATTATACCTAAATAAAGAACCCTTTAAATGCCTTCATTCTAGAAATTAGTTGGCTTGAACAATACAAAATGAAAATTACTGAGACGAAAATCTGTTTCTTTCCCCAGACTGCCTCTGAGTGGCCAGCTTTGATTCTGAGTCAGAACGGAGCTGTACTTTTAAACTGCAAAAGCTTTGTCCAAACACAATCCTTCTCCTTTGCCAAGCTCCAAGAAGCCACTGTTTGGGAACATAGCTCAGGTGCTGGCTCAGGGACACCAGACCCAATGCGGACAGCAGCTGCTCTGAAGGTTGAGTGGGTAGAGACAGAAAAGTGGGAGACTGCACTGGGTGTGCAAGCCCCTGTTAGCAGGTGGCTGCCCTGTTGTCCCTCACAATGCAGCTGACCAGGTTTCCTGCCCCAGAGGGCTGCGTACCTGCGGCACCCCGGCTGCCCTGCTGCGTTCTTGGTGCTGGCATTAGGACAGGTGTGCGGGACGTTCTGACCTGCTTCCTGCTCGGCAGACGGTGCAAGCCGATTGCTGGAGGCAGCCTTTGGTCTGCTCGCAGATTGGCTTCAGGGATTACATTCAGGGAAGTGTGAGCCAGTAGAACTGCAGCCTTGATGTACCACACTTCTGCATGACTTTTTAATGCTTGAGAGGCATGAACTGCATGGTGTGAGATCTTTGCAGCAGTGTGTGTGTTCTAATTTCAGAAGAAAACACTTGGCATATCCACATTCCGCTTTTCTCTAGGTTGCATTGGAAGCCAAAGTACAGAAACAGAACCTTTCTTGTAGCCTGTTTCCGATGTTGCTGATATCCATTGACAATGTTTTTCTCCTGCACAATGCTGCAGGTTGGAAAGACTGATGGCACCCAAGGTGAATCACTACATGTTGATGTATTTACTTTACCTGTTGCTCTGTAGAAGCCTGAGATCCAGACACCAAGGTTTTAACGGCTCCCTGCCAATCAGATTAAATATTTAGCAGAAATAGGTTCTGAGCGTCACGTTTCTGACAGTGTATTTCATGCATCATTTGCTGTAAACGTTGGGAGAATTTTAGCTACCACTTGCAAAGTAACTCCCTCTCTGCTCTCTCTCCTATTATTCTCTCTTCTTTTCACTGTCCCCCTCACTTTTCACTTTTCTTCTTCTCCTGCCCTTCTCTGTCCTGCTGTTTCCTTTCCCTTAGCATTTCTCTGCTTTCTCTGATCACTGTTAATGGGTATGTGGGTGTGTGCATTGCAACTGGAATGGATATCAGCCTGTGATGAATGAGTGGGGGGACTGCCTGCATCTAACTGTGCATGCCCACCTCCTTGGAAAAGCATGCACTACTAGAGGAGGGTGCAGGTTGTTTTTTTGGGGAGTGGGAAGCACCTGAGGACAAGATAACGCAAAGTGTCTCTATCATCTCTCTGCAAGAACTATCTGCTTTATTCTTAGCACATGTGCTGATTGCTCTGGGACTGTGACAGTGGAGCAGCCTTTTTTCTTTTAGTCCCTTTCTGGCTGAAACTTTTGTAGTAAAAGGGTGCATGGGCTCAGTCATCCAACTGGAAGCATGGTCACATCCATCCCCATGGCATCCCATTGTCCCATCAGTTGTCAGCTTGCAGCAGACTTCTGTGTCAGCTGTGCTGACATCTGGCTGACACCCCTGATGCTGGGATGAGGCCCATCAAAACCAAAAATCCAATGAAGGTTATAAAAAAAAGAAAGGGGTATCTCTAGGTGAAGTTCCAGCATCAGATAGTATTTTCTGTAATGGCGGAACACAGCAAACAGTATAGAAAAAAAAAGGGCATTCCTTTGTTTAGGTGCTGGACAAGAGCAGGTTTCACTTGTACAAAGTACAGTTCTCTGGTGGTCATCTGAGTTTTCAGGCATGATGTCTAAAGAGATGGCCCTTTAGAGGGGCTCTGTGAAGCAAGGGTTAGAACTGCCACTAGTAGTTGTTCTGGGCTGATGCTGGAGTAGGGAGGGTAAAGCCTCTTGGGCTAGTGAGCTCTGTAGGCAGGCTGGTGCTCTGCATATTTTATGCTGTAGAGCCTTCCCTTGCCCTTCTTTTGCCCATTGCTTGCCCTGTTTTAATGCTGTTCATTGTAAGCTGTAGTCAGATGGTTTGACTCATTACCCTGCTCCCTTGACTCTTTGGTACGTGCATATTTTCCACTGCTCTTGCTTTTTTTTGTATGCCTGCTGAACATGTCATTGCAGTCCCAGAGGAAGCCTGAGGTTCTTACTGCCTCCATGTTTGCCCTGTGTGATTGCTGCTCCACATTCCTGTCATCTCACATCTGGTACTCCGCCCCAGCTGCTCCAGCTGTCCTGCACTACCAGTCCCGGAAACGATGGTTAGTGCCAGGGCCAGGTTTTTCAAGCATATTTCTCTCCCTGCTGTGACAAGTCCAAGGCCATCTGGTGAAACATCAACCTCTTCATTTCGCATTTCTGTTGGCATGGGACATATCCCCTCTTCATACCAGTGGGCTTGAAGGCATGAAGGAGACAGGACTGACATTATCAAAGGGACATTTGGGAAGATGCCTTACTTTGAGAGCTGGGATGTGTATGAGATTATTTTTCTTTATGAGGGGCCTAGGGACCCTTTAGATAGAGGGAAGAAGTGAGGGAATGCATAGATCACTGTGGCTAAAGAAGATGGCTCTTCTTTTGCTCTGATCCAATGGGCACCGAAGCCTTTCTGGCTGAGAATCTTCTGGGCTGGAATATGGCAGGCCAGATGGTTTGGAGCAGGTACTGGGACATTTGGGAAACTGTTTCAGCAAAGATAAGGAGTAGAAAACACCTGTAAAATTTTGTAAAGCAGAGTAGTTAGTGATGAACAAACCAGACTGCTTAATTTCTTTATCTATTTCTCTCTCTCTTGCTCTCTCTCTTCCTCCCTCNCCTGCAGTCCATTCCCTGCATCTGGTGGCTTATTTCCCTACAGATGTCATCTTGGCAGTAACTCAAACCTGAGTACCTCCCTTGGGGAGTTGATGCACTGCCTGAGTGCTTTTTCTTTCCCTAATGTCTAGGTATCTGATATTTTGGGTTTGAGGTGGTGTTTTTTTGTTTGTTTGGGGTTTTTTTTGTACATATGCTTTTAGGCAATTGCATTTTATAAATAAAAAATTTAGCAGTGGGGGGAAGCTGAAAGGCAGATGGATCTCGAGAGGATGGTTTCTTAGCTGCATGCCAGGCCAGCCTGGGTAAATGAATCACCTGGAAGGGCTGCACAGCTTGCCCACCACCTCACCACAGCTCCAGGGCTGGAAGCTCAGCTGTGGTCTGTTAAGTCCTCTGATCTCTTTAATTAAGAAGGAATGATAAATGGGTATTGCTTTTTGTCTTGCTGAAGTATCCCTGGCCTCTGGATGAAGTGGTGACAGGGTTGTGCTAGGAGTATGGTCAGGGAAGTGGAGAGTCCCTGAAGCTTTGAAGGCTCTGAAGATAAAATACAAACAAGAGGAAGGGGATCCCAGAGCAACACCAGATAATGTAGTCAGTTGATAATGCATAAGTGTCTTATTTGTTCCAGCTTTTCCCTTTCTCCCCTGAGACAAATATCACTAGGAGCATGGCAAGAGGCTTCTCTCTGGATGTATGCTCTGTTTGTAGATCATAAACCCCCTCCCATGGTATGCAGCACCTCACAAAGGTGCTAACACTTGTGCAAAGTGGTTTAAGATGCTGCCACATCAGATCAGAGGGGCTTTACACCCCTCTGGCACAGAGGTAGTGGTAATGAATAGTGCAAAGGCCTCTGAGAATTTTAATGTACTTTGGTGTCTTCATATACATAACAATTGACACAGCTTGGTTCAGAAACGCCTCCTGGCTTGGAAACAAGGTCCTGCCACAGTGTCATTCTGAACAGGACATCAAAGCAGGGCTGTGCCAGAGATTTTGCAGGAAGCAAGCATGGTGTCTAAGGGCTGACTTTAAAAATCTTTTTAAATTTGAAACTGGGGACACTGTGGGGCTGAAGTTCATTTTCCTCTGGCCTGGACCTGGCCTGGAGAAGAATCAAAGCTGTGATGAGCAGAAGAAACAAGAAAACCCCAAAGTGAGCATAGCCCCAGGAAGTTCCAGGGAGAGGAGTGGTGTGCTCAGGGCACTTGGAGAGGCAGTTCCATATAGGCAACTGGGTTTGCTTCATTTTGGGGATGGGTAATATTTGCAGCATATAATCTTTGGCTGTTTAGGAGATCATTATTGGTACTGCCATATACAAACAAGGGTGAGACCTAGCTGGAGACTGTTGCTAACTGACTGCTTTAATGTGATGGTTATTTGGCACTATAACCTCAGGGTTGTATGAAAGTTCTTCAGAAGGCAGGACTGGCACCTCAGTGTTATTGCAGCAGTTCAAGATGGGTAGTGTGAAGACAGCCTTGACACTATATCCATTGAATCCCGTCTACTGGCTGTGGTGCCTCTTTCTCCATCCCAGAAACAACTCTTGAGAGGGCAAACAGCTGCTCTGTGCTGAGTGCTGACCCCTGGTGTGGCAGCAAGGTTTGGGTTTCTAAATTAGAAGCTGATTTCCTACAAGGACCATCCTAGATGTAAAAGGGATGCAACTTGAATATTGTCTCCACCTTTTCTCTTTCCTTCCCAGGACTGTTTTTGAGTTTTCCCATTTTCAGAAATACATGGATTTAGTGTGTTTAGGAACTGGTGCCATTTCTGATCTGGCAGAAAAGTGATAAAGAGCTGCTTCTTTCACCTACATTCCTCCTTCAAAGAAATGAAGACCTGTCTCCTGGCTCAAGATGAGAGGGAGTGCATATATACCCTTTGAATACATATAAAAAGAAACAATAATAACAAAGACATATATATTTATATATAAATAAATATACAGATACCTAGTGTGTGTACATGTAAAAACTACATACATACCCTTATTTTACCTTATAATTAGTTCTGCAGTGGGAATACCTAGTCTGTCAGCATTGCTCTGTGGCAGTGTAACCCAGGAAATTAACTGGAAGAAGAATTTGAGTCAGGGTGAACATCTTTTCTCTTGACTCCAGGACTACTCCAGCCTTCATCAGCTGTCCCTGCTCAACAGAAAAATCCCCCAAAGCAGAGCAGTTCTCTCTGTAAATTTGTCAATGACAACAACTACCCTGTGGCTGCCAGAACCCTTGAAACCCTTGTGTTCTCCCCAGGTGTCACTCAGGTGCCCAGCAGGGACAGCACAGTGCAGTTTGTGAAGTCTGACAGAATCACAAACCTACAGGGTGCAAGCAACTTCTCCAGGCTGGAGTGGTACCTTCAGAAGTAGAAACTTCTTTTTAGTCCAAAATTTATGCCAAAATTCCTTCCCTCTCCCTGCAAATATTGGGATACTGCCTATAAGAGTGGCTAATTAACTGTGACAAAATTATCACAGATGTTAGTTTCCTCCCCTGGCTCCCAGGGCTTCTCGCTGTTGGGCCACTGTCACTCATGGCCTGGTCTGAGGGCATGGGGCCTCAGAATTACATTTGAGGACTTGTCTATGAATCCCAGATTTCTGGCACCTCTGACACTGAAGCTGCCGACAGGACTCTTGGTGTCTTCAGGCTTCTGGATTTTGTTTAGGAGTGAACTAGAGTTCCCAGGACTTTTTGTCCATACTATAAAGCCTGGTGACTCTGGTCTAGCCACCTTCCCCAGATCTGTTTAAATCCAGAGTCTGAGGGTCTCCACTTTGGAGGCCCACAGCTAGGAGATCTTTTATTTTGTGTTTCTGCAAGTGAGTTGAAATGGAGCTGGGCTTTACATTTCCACTGTCCAAGAGCTGCTGAAACCAGACATTCTGGATCTGTGGCAGACCCCCAGGGCAGATCTCTTGATGAAAGAGGAGTTTTCTAGGTCTGGGTTGAAGTTGCCTGGAGGATGGGTCTGGGTGCTGAGAAGAGCTGCAGCTCCACCCCAGGCGCTGAAGGCTGGCTGCCCACTGCAGCTCTGCCTCCCTCACCAAAACTCCGTGTTGCTCTTGCTTTTCCTTTACAGCAAGGAAGCAGCTTTGGACTGGGTGATAACATGTCATGAGTTTAGATATTTTTGTGAGCATAACCTTAACAAACCTGCAGTTTCTAACGTGTTTCATCAGAAACTACAGGTCAGCGGTGCTTTGCAAGTTGAATCCATGTGTCAAAGTTGATATTGAGTATCAGGAATTAGCTTGGCAGCTGCCAACTATTTGTGATATTACAGGATTTCCTTTTTCTCTGCTCCTAGCTAAACTGGGATTTATTGTCCTGAAGATCTTGGACACACAGGTTTTAATACACTCTCTTGGGATCCTGTGAGTAATGTTGGGTATGATCTCCCAAGAAGCCATTGCTGCCTTTGGTTAAGTGCAATGGAAAGCAATAATAATAATCTCAGCTCCTGTAGCTTCTGTTGCTTGAGAGTCAAAAGTACTTTAAATACTATAAATAATTAAACATTCTAACTCTATGAAGCAGAGAAGATGAATCGTCACCTTTCTGATGAGGAGAATAAGGCAAAGGATGAGAAAGAAAACAATGGTGTTTATACTTCCAAAATCTGCTTATTGGTTTTAGACGGTGGTATGAGGGATTAGAACATGACTTCACTTGTTGTGGCTTGTTCCCTCGATGCTTTCAAGATTTAAAACCAGACACCAAATGGTGTGAATACAAGTGAGCTAAGAGGAAACAAGGATGGGCCAAAAATATGACAGTGCTTAAAGTGAGAAATGGAGCCATGAAGGACAAAAAATGGGTTGGAGATAAATGATGGATGGAGAAAGCTGAGAAGGGTGGTAGAATAGGGCATATATTGTAGCTTGGAGGAAGTTGATAGGTAATGTTGAAATTCTGGATTTTTTTTTACTAAGCCCTCTCATACTGTTTTAAAACTGTAAACTGATCTTAAAGCACAAGTAACTCAGGGCTACACTTTGTCCATAGTATTTATTTTTATTTACTGGTATTCATTATTGTGACAGTTGTCTCATTCTGATCATGTTCTCTCTTACTCTTGCTACTAATGCTTCTTTTTCCTGCTGAAATTGTAACCTGTGGTCACTTTTGTGTAAATGATGTGGTTCAAGGGGGCTGAGCTGCACACTGATGAAGTCAGTGGTGGAGCTGGATTGGGAGGTGACATGGGCTGGTGCCTCCTTGTATGCATTCATTGGCACGAGGAGGAATGAACAGCTAAGTCTTCTACAGGGAAAGCTACAGGGAAAGGTGGCTGAAGTAGTCAGCATTAATGAATTTGAGAGGCTGGAGAAAACAAAGAACAGAGAAAAAAATGCATGGAAATGGCATTCAGCTGAGCCAAATCTGGTCTGTTTGCTTGCACTGGATTGGGCCTTCTCATCCCTGTCCCTGAAGCATCAAAAGCCAGTGGTGAGCTTTGGTCCAGACATGGCTTTGCCTGTGTGTCTTTCAGTCACTGCAGCTCTGTAAATATGATTGAGTGCTGAGCAGAGGGAGAGGTCAGTGGCTGCTGGGCTGGGTCCCTCCAACGGGGAGAGCTTTCTGGACACTGTTGATTGAAGGTCTCAGTAAGATGAATTGGCCCTGACCTGTCATACAATTGCAGGCACAGTATGGTCTGGTGCACAGCACTAATGTACTGTGAAAGCATATTGTATCCAGCTGCTTGATGGCTGGTCCCTTACTGGTCACTGAACTCAGAGAAAGAAAGTTAGGGAGAGGGAAGGGTGTTGGGTCAGAAGAAGGAAGAGGGAAAGGAGAAGACAAAGGACACCACCAAAAATTTTTTCAGATTTGCGGTTGTAAATTCTCCCTTTATCCTGGCTTTGGTATTTATTGTAAGGATCAAGTTTTTCTAAAGGTTTAAGTGTTTTTTAGGACGCTTCTGGATTGGGAGTGGACAGCTCCAAACATCTCGAATGGCACCCTTTTATGTGTCACACATTTGTTTTCCCTTATTATTTCTTCTGGATAGACTTAGTTTTATTTTTCAATAAGTGATAATAACAGGAACATAAAAGTCCTTTACCGAGGACCAGAGTGAGGAAAAGGGAGGGATCAAGAGACAGGCAATTACAAGGAAGGACACTCAAAATGAAGTTTTCTGGATACTTATCTATCATTTCTAGTAGCCACAATCTGCTTTTAACCCCTCTTGACTTCAGTGGCTTTCCACATGCTAAACCCATATCTCAGTCCCTTTCAGTTCCAGATTAATTCCCTGTCTCATTTCATAAGCAAGGCTGACATTGTCACAGGGTCCCTTGGTGAGTAAACCTCATTTTCCAAAGTGCTACATACCAGTGGAAAACAAGAGGCCATGAGGCTCCTGAGGGATGCTGGTGGATTGTGAAACATGGCCTATCCATGTCTCTAGCACTGCAGCTGTGTCCTGGACCAGCTCACAGGATGTATCTCTCTCTCCACCCTGCTACCTCCACTTAGCAGCTCTTTTGTTCTCATCACATCTTGGTGTTTCTGGCATTGAGTCACCTTCTCTGCCATTTCTGCTGTAACACCTTCATGAGAGTCTGATGAGGCCTGGTGAACTCTGCTTAAAGGCTGCACAAGATTTGCTGTAGCAGTGCCATGATGAGCAGAGGTGGTGCATACTTTCTCCTAGCTTGTCCCTGCTGCATGGGTTCCAAGACTGGAATGTGTACCTATGAAGATCTTTCTTAAGGGATGGGCAGTTTTATGTTTTAAAACTGTATCCCGTGTCGTACATTATATCTGAGAAGACAGGCAACAAATGGGATGACTGTGTCCAAAGTGCAAGTATAGTTTGAGGCTGTCTCACTCTGGCTCAGATGCCCTTTTTGGGATGCTCAACCTGGTAGAAGAAAGAATCACTCAATTTCGACCTAAAAAAATAAATATAATATATTCTTTCCCACTTACAGTATGTTTAAAAAAACATTCTGATTTGGCTTTTACAGTGTTTACATCTGGCATCTAAATAACACAGTTTCTTGATGTGACACTTGGATTAACCAGTGAGGATCTCAACACTGGTGTGGAATTTGGCAGCTGCCTTCAGGCAGGAGACAGTACAGACTCTGTCCACCTGCTCTGTGTTTTCCCTTTAAGTAAATGATGCAGGGAATGAGCAGGTACTGAGTGATGTGCATGAGAGAGTCTGGGGAATGGGAAAATCCTTCCACCCTTGGAAATGAAAATTCTTGTTTTTTAAATTTTGAAATTCAATGTACCAGTCTGTCAATGCACAAAATGCAGAGTTGGTTAAGGTTGAACAGAAAACCTCAAATGAATACATCAAATAATGAGAAATGCCAAGGATGTGCTTTTCCAAACCATCCAAGTGAAGTTAAGCATGTGTTTCTCATGGATATTAATGGACCGGAGGTATTTAAATCCCTAGCTTTTGGAAATTACAGTCTTTAATATCCTCCTGTTATTAATGTGCTGTCAATTCCTGCTTGGAAATGAAAACTGGAAGTGGAGAATTAAGAGAGGAAGGAAGGGATTGTCCAATGGATTTCCAAAGGGTTTCAGCTCTAGTTAAGAGGCAAACCCAGTGTTGCTCTGTGCAGCATTCTGCTGCCTGTTTAAAATGAGCCTTGCACTTCAGGAGGCAAAGCTGCTTTCAACCACACTGAAATTCTGTGGAGGGGCCCTGCATGCAGCAACACGTCCCTTGGTTTGGATGGTCTCACTGTGAGCCCAGAGCTGGTTCTGAGGTGGGGCAGTTGCAGGTGGAAGTGGTGCGTGCCTCCTAAGCTTTGAAACCCTTGTTTCAAGCAGAGCACACACATGCACAGAGTGACAGCTGTGGCAACTGAACCCTCTAGGTGGTGAGGATATTTCCGTCTCTGGCAGGGAGGACCTGTCTCAACCCTCTAAACTTCTCTAAGCAGGATGCTGGGGGGAGGGTGAGATCCTGGCAGGGGAATAGTGGCTCTAGTCTGGCTCTGCAAGCCATGCTTGCAGAGAGGGGTGGCTGTGCCAAGCCTCTATGCTCTGGCATTTAGAAGTTGGCACTGGGCAATGCCAGACTGACCTGCTGTCTTGCTTAATGGCTTTTGTGTGTGTGACACTGAGTCCCGCAGCTCTGCACGTGTGTGCCAGTCTGGGTAAGCAGGTCAGACCTGCTCCTTCACTCCCTTGCCCAGCCATTACCTTCATTCTCCCTCACTCATTCTGATGAGGATCCAAGGGGACTGAAATTATGAGGAGCAATAAACACAGCTGAACTCTTGCTGCAGCAAAGGAAAGTCTCAAGGAGTGATCAGATAATGACCTACAAGCATTTTCATGGTGGAAATGGTGAGTTGAGAGGGAGAAATTGTTTAGCCTGAATGAAGGAGATATTATTGAAGTTACAGGATAGCTGAGCAAAGGGAAAATTTAGGCTGAGTTTACAGAAATGTTTCAAAATGTGAGCCATCTCCTAGCAGTGGTAATTCTATTGTTTGAATCATTTCAGAGCAGGTAGTGTGCTAAAGCAGGTGTGGTAGACAGTAATCCTGAAGTGGCTGGGTGAAGGGCAAGACTATTAAGCAGAGGGTTTTAATTCTTGATTTCTATGAATCACTTGGTATTGGTCTCAACAGAAGCTTGCAGGCTGTGGCTGTATCAGCTATCACCCGTGATATGTAAAATATGTGGGTGGGAGGAAGTGGGAAGGACACTGGGAACTTACCCTTGGGCAAGCTTACAATAATGAGACATAGTTCTTCATCTGTTGGGAATGATATGGGTCTAATTGATGATCAAAGCATTTTTTGTACTGCCTTAAGTGCAGGGAGAGAATTGCTCTTCTCCTTTGTATGGGGTAGAGAAGGGGAAGCACTTTTTCACCTTATTCTTGGATACACCTGTTGGATAGATAGAGGCAAAGTGGCCTCTGATGTATCTGACACTGCTCAAGTCAGGGAGGAATTTGTACCTGGTTTAATAAAGAAAGAACAGCTTTGAAGAAAATAAATAGCTAATACAAGTAAACATATGTGCTACTTTCCACCCAGTGTCTATGGAAAGAGAGCTAACAGTGAGGTAACGAGAGCTCCAAAGGCTTTGAAGACTTTGGCTGGGGGTGTGTGATGCATTCCCCAAAAGGCTGACTCGGGAGAAATAAGGGAAAATTGGAAACATTTTGTACATTAGATAGGAATGGATCTGTGGGACATTACAGGCATGGACAAAGGTACATGTCGGTGAGGGAGTGATTGTGAAGAACAAAAAGAAGACCTGTCCAAAAGGCTTTGGAGAAATGTTTCCAGCACTGTTGTAGAAGCATTTATAGACCAGAATGATAATATAAGTGATGTTCAAAGCTAGTTAAAATAAATTAAACCATACCAGTTTTCATCTAAAACTACTGAAATGCCCCTGGGGGGCTGTTTACTCAGGATCACCATAATAAACCCTTTTGGTCCAGGTGCTGGATTGTTGCATTCACCACTGCGTATGGCACTTTCCATTGTCTCTAGTCTCTGCCATCTTTCTGCTCTGAACGTATGGAGATTTTCCTGCAGCATCATTCATTCTGTTTATCAGCACCTGGAGTGTGCAGGCACTTTCAAGACACATCTATTGTGCCCCAGATCCATCCTCCTCTTTGTGTCTGTTGACAAAATTCCTGGAACAACAGGGCTGTGAGCCAGAAGAAGATTTATGGGCACTTATGTCACCTATGTGGTAAGCAGTTATACAGGAAGCAGCAGCACAAGAGTTGTCAATGTACAAATAGCCTGGGCTGAAGGTGTGGTAGCATAATAGTTAAAGCAGTGTTAGAAGAAGAGGAATGCTTCTTCAGAGGTACACAATATGCAGCATGTCTGGATTGCAGAGATGGCAGTAACCATGAGAATGGGAGGATGTCCTAAGCTGAAATTGGGTCATTGAAAATCAGGGAGTTGGAGAAACTTAGATGTAAACTGTGGTGTGATTTATAGCTTTATACCCAGCTCTTAGGAGCTACAGTTGATGAGGTTTCAGTCTGTCCCACCTCTTTTTTTTTCGCATGGGCCTTCTTAGCTCCTGCACTTTGCCCATAAGGCAGGTAGTAGACAAAAAGATCAAATAGTCACCAGTCTTCTGTCACTGGTTAATACAGAAATAGTGTTCTTCTTTGGTCTGGACATACTTGTATTTCCTTGAGTGATAGCCCAGTAGCACAGCTGTCGCAACATTGACTTCTCTACAGCTTCTTCTAGTGCACTTGTTCCCTGGTGGTGTGTTGGAAACCAGGCCCAAAGTACCTTCCAGCTTTAGAGGGTATTTCACAGGTGAGATGGATTTCTTTCTACCCCCAACTAGAGCCTGAAATATAAGGATTGCTTTTGGATTTGTTGTTTGATACTGCTCAAACTGCAAGAGAAATGAATGCAGTGTGAATTAAGATGCTATCAAAGGTGAGCAAATACCAAATGGTGCAGCAATGCTGATATCTAACAATGGGGCTGGCAGGACATCTGTCTTTAGTAATGGGACCAAGGGTGGTGGTAGTGGTGAGGTCTGGAATTGGGCTAGTGATGAGAGCAGGGCTGTGAATTGGCATTGCAATTGGTGCAGATACAAAATTAGCTGTTGAATTCAAATTCTGTGTCTTGAAGTCTAAGCAGTGCTTAGAGTATCAGAGCTCTCAGTGAGCAGAGCCCAGAAAACACTGGGACAGGATCTTCCTCGTGGCCCTCCAAGGAAGCATAGGAGGGGGAGGCTGGAGGTAGGCATTTCTTTCTCCCCTATGGAGCCGATATCCCAGTGAAGTTCTCTCTGCTGGTGGCTAGTGGCATTGTTCAGCCTCCTGTCCCAAGCATTGTCTTCCTCTTAATTAGGAAAGCTGCCTTCAAGACAGCCTTTTGTCTGGGACTTCAGTGTTACATGACTTCCTTTCATCTTGCTGTCTTCAGTTTGGAGATAGGGTTTGGGGGGCCTGCAAATACCCTTCCAAGGGAGTATTGTGCAAGGCTACCTAGATGGCCCAGTTGCAGCAGGAGGAGGTACCAGCATCAGCACACAACAGAACCATGCCCAAAATGCTATGGCCAGCCCTTGTTCTGCCTCAGTTTCTTTACCTGAAGAGTGCCTGGCTTTGCTGTACAGTGCCTGAGTAGTAGTCTGTTTACAGTTAGCCTGGTTGAATGCACAGTGACCTATTTGTGTACTTTCTGTATTTTGAAATATCATCCAGAAATATCTCTTAATGCTGAGCTGTATTTTGCCTGTGCAGTCTAATAATTTTCTATTAGTACTTATCTTAGGTCTTATCCACGTAAAAATGCAGTGTCAAGTAAGGTTCTCATGATATTTTTAAACAATCTAACCTTTGGTCCTGGCTAAATTCCAATCTGAATAATTACCATCTGACTACCTACATTCCTCTTGTATTTTCAGTTGGAGAAGTTAGCTTTCCCTTCCCATTTTGAAAGTGATTGTGTAACATTGCTCTGCAGTAAGTAGATGCTGCATTCCTCTACAATGGTGGATGTGTTTTATTGGTAAGTAAAATGAGATTATAGAGGTATAATGGTTTTACTGGCATGTTTATACCTAAATATAGATACGTCTGTAAAACCACTTCATCTAATGGCCTTCCCATATATTATTTTCTAGGGAGTAAGAGACAATATAATAGTGTGCAGTAATGTGTAAAGGATTTCATGTACCAGCCTGGAGTTTGGGATTTACTGAATTGTTTTGGAGTGCCAAAATCACAGAAAAGACTTCAAACACTGTGTTGCCACCACCTCTAAGAGAAAATCCTGGTCATGTGAAATACTCAGTAATAAAATACACTTGCATGTTTTTATAATCATTCTTGACTGGTGAATTTATACTGTAAAATTATTAAAGTTTCTTGAAACAACAAGGGATAAATGCCCTGTTTTACAGCTGCAGCCTTGTCAGGTGCTTATGAATTTCTTTGTGTTTGAATTTCTCCATGCCTCGTCTTCACTGGAAACAGGAACACATTTAGGAGGAGGTCTGTGTATAGCCTCCAGTGCTTTTTTGATTGAGTGCCTTAAATGTTTGCATTTGAACTCCACAGAAATTATGGACAAAACTTGCTGCTCTGTATGCAGAAACACATTTTCACAATAGTTCTTGGTTCACCTTAATCTAATAATAAGTCTGTGATTGTTTACCCCTGCCTTGTGTTTACTAATACACATTCAAAAGGGGCCTTCAGTGAGCCAGACCAGAGGAGGAACACGAGGTGTTTGATGTTGGGATGTCTGTTTGTTTCTCTAACAGCCAGCACATGCATGTGAGCAGATGTGTGAAGAATGGCTATGGATGTGAACACAAGTCAGCCCCAAGGAGGGAAGGGATTATAACACTAAGTACCCCTGTTTTAGTCTTTGAGCAGCTCACCCCTATGCTGCCTTGTGGGAGCTGAGTGGTGAAAACCATGCTCGGTCCTGGGTTGGATGTGATTTATTGATGTTCTCCTGCCTTATCACATCCCTGGCTCCCATCCTATGAGGGATCCCAGCCTGGACGTGGTACCTGCTATTCCCTCAGAAGGACGCTGCTGTCTGGCACACAAACCACCCATGGAGCACCTGAAAGACATAATTGTTGCCCTGAGTTTTGCAGTTCTTGATGTTTTCATTCTTCTGTAACTGTTTCTCACACATTCTCTGTAAACATAACCATGTTTTTGTAACGGTAGTTTATTATTTACATTCCTTTCTCCTGGGCAGAGAGATTTAATGGATGTTTCCTTTGACCAGTGTGATTGAGGGGCGGCGAGTTCTCCCTCCAATCCACTGTGGTTTCTAAGAGACACATAAAATAAAGTTCGGGCCAGTTGGGGCCCAGTTGTTTTTTGGCTCTCTCTTCAGCAGGTGTTTGCGTCTTTCTTCTGTGTTGACTTGCGACACATAATGACAATGACGGAAGTGTTATGTATGAGTGAGAGATGGAAAGAGAGGTATCTTGGTTGGTACAACACAGGCTATCTAAACATTGCTCTGCCTGATCCAGGGAGAGCTTATGGCTGAGCATCCAAATTGGAGATGGCAGGGTGGCTACTGAGACACATAAACCCTCCTCTTTGTGTTAGCTTCGCCCTAGACCTGTCTGCTCCCTGCATATCTGGCTAAAGCCTGAGGATCTGGCACTGTACAGAGAACTCCATCTTCTCCTGAATAGAAAAATCTGCCTGAGTAGGGCATATTGCATGAGCTAGACACCCAACAGATTGTCACCTATGTGCTCTTCAGGATCTGGGCTCTCTTTTCTTGCTTGGAGGTAGATGCTAGGGATTTATTGGCTTTGATGCAGGTGAAGAGAAGGGAACGGGTTTCTTGGCTGCCATTTTTCCCCCTGGGAGAAGTATGTGCTTGGGCGTGAAGGCTGACAGCTGCCATGACTGCCTGTATAGCTCCTGCATGAATGCTATCTGAGCCCTGAATTGGAAGGCCCTGCAAAGTATTCCTGGTGGGTTAGGGGCTGGGGAAAATGTACACTCTCCTCCCTGGGCATCACAACTAGCCATTGCCTAACCAAACATAATATACTGTATGAGCCGATGCAGCGGGACCACAGGAGATATGTTTTAAGAGAACAAATATAGCATTAAAGTGAGTGAGCAAGGAAGTGAGAGACAGAGAGCGGTATAGATTGCATTAAAGTTAATAAAGCATTGCAGAAATGGGGGACTACATTTCACTGTGAAGGAATCTAATTTAGTGACTCGTAATTGGAGGATAACAGTCATACTGGAATGAAGTTAACTGTTCATTTTGCCAAACTCTCAAAGTCTCTTGGTTCTCCTTGTGAGCATCTCTCAGAAAGTGAATCCTTCAGAGAGTTTAGAATCGATTGATGCTTCACACCCGCAGTCCCTTTCAGTGTCTTAAGTGGATTTGGTTCCTCTGGTGCATATTTATTATCTATTTTATTATCTGCTTATTTATCTGGTAATATGAATGCAGGATACATTCTCTCTGCTTAGCATGACAATGAGGGAGCAGGTGCTGAGGCTATGTATTCTCCTGGGCAGGGCAAGATGGGGCCTCTTGTGCCTTTTCCCTGTGGGTGGCTAGTGTCAGGTAGGGTTGTTTTGTGGACTTCCTGCTTCCACAAAGTTTTGCCAGCATTGCCTCTGCTGCTATGGCTTTCTGCTCATTTGATAGAAGCATGTGTAGCAGCAAACAGTATGGAAGGGTCTCATTCTTGGACACCCAAGACCAGAGGCGTAGCACAAAGAAATGCAGGGCTGGTGTATTTATTTCAAGTGTGCCTGGTTGTTGAAGAACAGAATTATGGATGTGAGTAGCTGAGCAGGACCCTGTGATGAAGGAAAATCTTCTTTAGTTTGAAATGCTTCAAATCTGCTTGGGACACCAGTGTGGCCCTGGGTGGGCACACTGAGCAGTACCTTGCACAGGGGTGGTGGGCAGATGGGGTGACACTGCTCTATTGTCCCAGACCAAGCTGGGAGGTTCTAATATTTACACTGAGCAGGTGCTGTAAGAATTAGTTTGTTAGTGTTTGTAAAGTGCCTTGAGGATGAAAAGTGCTGTGGAAATGTGAACTATTATTAAAGTAAGACTGAATAAAGAAAGAGCTAGGAACAGTCCCGCAGGGAACTGTCCCACTCAGGTAGGGGCTAGAGAGATGATCTCATCAGTTCTTTCTGTTTCTACTGTTGTGATTACAAAATAAAGTGGACATGTGCAGGGAGATCGATGCAACATGCTTAGCTGTAGTAGCTGTGGGTGAACCACTGTAAGCTCTGTGGGCATTTCTGCTTCTGTGCAAAAGCAACTGTCATGTGGACTTGAAGGGAAAGTCTTCTCCATGCTGCACTGATCTAGTTTTGGCCATGACCAATGGAAAATTTTGTATTCCTGGCTTTTTCTTTTTTTTTTTAAAGAATCCTGTATTGGTAGAAAGCATATGGCTGACTGTATTACAGACTGGAGCTGTGTGTGTCCTGGTGGTGGTACAAAGGTTGTATGCAATGAATATGCACATAAATAGAAATCCAGTGACCTTGCCCATTTTTCCTCGCTTTATTCTGGAGGGAATGTGCTGAGAAAGGAAAAGGGAGTTCTTATCTGCCTGGTCTCCTTGGTCTCTCTGCCTATACCTCCACCACAAATCCAAACTGATCTCAAGCACCAGTCATTCCTTTGTGTTGAGGGTGAGCACTCAGACATGGGCTTGACATAAGCAATTAATTTCACAAGGACAGCTGATCAGCTGTCAAAGGACAATTCTCTATTACTTTTGACTTGGGTCTTAGAGTGACGTGGGACCTGAGAGATGACATGATCCCGTCTTCTGCTGACAGCTGTTCTCTTAAGCAGTTCCAGACTCTGAAGTAGAGACCGGACTGGTCTGACCTCTCCAACTTTAACAGAGCCCTGAATGTAGCCAAAGGCTGGGCATCAGATAAGAAGGATTGTTGGGACAAGAGCTAGTGGCTGAGGAAGATCAATGATTCTGCCTTGAAGGCTGAGTGCATGATTGACTTGTCAATTAATACTTTGTTTTACTTTCCCCCTTTCCTTTCTTTCTTCCTCACTCAGGGAGTGTCAGAGCCGAAGATGAGGCCCAGGGTGGAGTGCTACTCTCCAAGGTTTTGGCTAGTGCTGGCAGTCCTCGCAACAACAGGGAGCGGGGCCTATGCCCAGAAAAGCCACCCGAGCATTGGCATTGCCGTCATCCTGGTGGGGACTTCAGACGAAGTGGCCATCAAAGATGCCCACGAGAAAGATGACTTCCACCACCTCTCAGTGGTGCCTCGGGTGGAGCTGGTGGCCATGAATGAGACAGATCCCAAGAGCATCATCACCCGCATCTGTGACCTCATGTCAGACCGTAAGATTCAAGGCGTGGTATTCGCTGATGACACAGACCAGGAAGCCATTGCCCAGATCCTGGACTTCATCTCTGCCCAGACCCTCACTCCCATCCTGGGTATCCATGGAGGCTCCTCTATGATCATGGCAGATAAGGTAAATTTAAATGAGCTTCCTTCTATTGCAGACCTGTGGATCAAAACTTAAAACAGAGAGAAATATCTTCTTCTGTGATCCTCAGGTGTTGTCTCACAGGGCCAAAGGCTTGGGGGATTAGACAGCTTCAGATTCAAAGACAGATTAAAAGAGCTAACTGTGTGTAGCATTGTTGAGAAAAGCCTATTAATCATGTGGAATTACCTGCAACAGAGAAAAACTGAGGAGGGAACGAAGCAGGTAGAAGAGACCTGAAAAAGAATCAGCCCTTTTCTTCTTCCTTAGGAAGGGTAAAGAGCCCCTGACAATTGTAATTATTTTTAAGGTTTTTATTTTTACCTGTTTTTTACCTTAGAAGAGCCAGGGATCCTAGCCTGGGTTTTTTTTCTGCATGTAGCTGGAGGACACTGTGGTATTTTCAGGGATGCTTAATACAGCTCTTACATCTTAATTGGAATATAATTGAATCTTTAATAAAGCCATCCTCTCTATAAAGTGTTCATTAGTTCCTGAAGTTAAATAGGTGTTAGCTAAAGTGACTAACCAGTCTGAACCAGTTCAGCTAAATCTTTCTTTTTTTTGCTGCACTACTTTATTCCTTCATATCACTGACATTTCATTGTTTTCCCAGGCCCTAGCGAGACTTCTGAAGAATTACTACACAAACAAGCCTTCCTGTTACTGCTTTTTAATAGGGCAAGATGCAGAGAAGGAGTAGCATCTTCAGCCTGCTGGTAACTCTTGCCTTAGTGTAGCCTCCATGGGGTACAGGTGGACCTGATACACGTCTTCCCCCTTTGAGGAACAGGGGACCCAGCAATTCACACCTGAGTGTGTTTGGCTAGATGGTGTGGCTAACTGTGGCCTCTGGGCTACTGTGGGCCAGTGGGAATACATGAGAGAAGCTGGCTGTCCTTTTTCCTGCAGGCTCAAAGCCAGACAGAGTCAGGGCCAAGCCTTTTATTGAGAAGACCCTCCTGACCATTCTTTGTGCATCCCAAATAAGTCAAGCTGACAGCCTTTTTCTTTTACAGATCGCTCTTAAGTGAATCTGAGACATTTAGCTGAGCAGAATCGGGCCTAATTGAATGAAGGGTGAGAATTAACCTGGCCACTGTGGCAGCTTTTCCTCAGAAAGAGATCTAGTGAGATGAGAAATCCAGGCACTTTCTATTTTATTTGCCTTGCAAATAAATAATCCAGTGCAGACTATTGGAGGTGCCAACAAAATATTTTCGCACTCTTTGACCAACTGTTCAGTTACCAAATAACACACAGTTAGTATGCAGCGTTATTTTCTCGTATCAGCCAAATAGTCACTGAATAATCATGGACCTCTGTTTCTCTCACTCCTTGAATAGTTGCACATGTGCTGAAGTCACACTGCCCCATTCCACCCACAGTGAAGCTTTTCTGCCTTGGAGGACAGGCAGGCAGCAATGCTGCATCTTGATGCTCTCCTGCCTGCTGCATTGCATGGTTATTGACGTCTGTGCAGAAGAGGGTTGGAGGCATTGCTCAAGTGCTGCATTTCACACTTAAGGTGACATTTTACATCCTCTTTGAACAACCATAAGAGTTAGTGACACAAGACCTCCTAAGCACTGGGTAAAGGCCCTTGTGACTTTGAACATGGCAGGCCAAATTTTGATTTCAGATTCCCACAGTGTAAATCCAGCATAACCCCATTGCCTTTGGCAGGATTAGATCAGATTTACGCTGCTGTAATTCAAAGAGAAATTTGGCCTTTTGAACTTTGAAAAGATTTTTCTTTCTACCTGTCTCTAGTCTCTCCTTGGGAAGGCAGCATCTCCTGCCACTGCCCTGTGTACCCCACTGGCTTGCTTCTAAAGAGCCTTCTGACAGGCAGACAACCCACAGGGAGCTCAAAGGTGGAAGCCTTATGAATGGAGACTTCTGTTTTACCAAATTCCTTTTTTTTTTTTGACTTTCAGTTTTACAGACAGGAGAAGCAGGTTATGTACAAAGATCTGCAGTTTTAGGAAAGGCCAAGGTTTCTTTTAAACATAATTTGAAAAGTCTGACCTTTACAACTTCTGATCCACAGGTGTGTAATCTTTAATGGATAATATTTATTTGATGAATTGAATTAAAATATGGTAGAGAGTAAATACACTGAAATTCTACTAAAAATACTGAGGTCAGCCTGGTAAGTCTTTAAACAATCTATTTTCCACAGAGGGCCTTGACAGAGGCTTTGCTTTTAGTGACTCTTAGTCATATTCTTTGCAGATGAGTTGTGTGGCTGAGGTTTGATCCTGCAAGCACGGATTGCTTCTTTCAGCATCCCCTCAACGCCCACAGCAGTCAGCTGTGATTGAACTCGCTCAGCATTTCACAGGTTCAGATCTGCACTTACAGCTTCGTTATGCTCCCTGTGTGTTTGTGATCAGTAGTGCCGATGCAAACCTAAAGAGTGCCAGAAACCACGAATGCCTTGGTGTGACAGATAAGCCCCTCTTCACTGGAGTTTAATGCAAAGAACTCCTCAGTCAAACCACCTTTCCTGGAGTAGCATGTGCAATTCTGTTTGACCTTCAGTGAGGGTTTAGTAAGTGTGTCTGTGAGGAAATTTGGGTCATGTGTAAAAAGGGCTTTGTAACGTACCATGCAACTGGTAAATTGAGACACAAAAGGGCAGGCAAAAAGAAAAAAAAAGATAAAATGAGGATTTCAAGTCCAAATTTTCTTTTGTCCTTTATATAAAGACAGAAGCATTGTATAATGTGCACCATTAGCTGGCTTTATCTCAGTCAATGTGCATCTGAAAGTTTGCTACCCACCAGCTGGAGGTCGAGGCGTTAGTGTTAAAGGAGGCACCACCTGAGGACAATTCATCCCACCCACTTTAGGGTGCAGTGAAATGCTTGTGGGACTCTGTCTCCCCACTGATTACTGAAGAAGGCTGTACCTCAACTTGTTCATGATGCCTCAGGTTAAATGCCATGAATCCTGCCCCAGGTGTGATGTAACAGGTGGAGGTATGTTGTTGAAAGTGTAACAACTGGTTTTCCTGATTGTTTTGTTCAAACTCACATTTTTTAATATTGCATTTGATTAGATTTTATAAATAATGTTTATGTATTTTTGTTTTCCATGTGTTTTGTCTTTTTCCTCTAAAAAATACATATACAGGAATTTACATATGTTTTTTAGTCCTTGGTGCTCATGTCTCTAATTCTACCTGCTTACCTGTTACAGATTGTTACATTTAATTTCTGCCTAATTTGGCATAAGAAGAAAGTGACCAGATGATCTGTGTGCACACTGTGATCTGGGTTTAGTTCCAGGAAAACAGTGAACACAGACACACAATGTGCCTCACTCGAGCTCTGGAGAGGCCACTTGCCGAGTGAGAGTTCTGTCACAGCCAGTTCAGTCCCCTGAGTTTTGACAAGCATGCCAGCAGTGACACCAAACATAGTGAAGTACAGCAGTCATTTTGTTGGGGCTGGGTGGCCTGGGAGCAATGGCTGAGGGCGTCCAATAGTCCTCACATTAGTTCCTCTCAGAGGAGTAAGGCCGCAGCTCTTGGACAGGGTAGAAGAGTGCTCACACTATTTCAGCCCTGTAAGAAAGCACCCTTATTTTGCTGCTGATTCCTTGAAAAGGCAATATCGTCATCTCACCAGGACCTGTGGTGAGAAAGGGAATAGCATCAATCACTGATGATCTGTGTTTAATCCAAAATAGTTGAGATGGAAAAGAGAGAAATGTGCACTACCACCAATGTTAGATTTTTGTGGTCCAAAAACTTTGCTTGCTGGTCTCTTCAATTTGCCTGATGTAGCTGCAATGACCTGACTTGGAACAGCTTTGTGTTTCCTGATTTTAAGCATTAGTTTTTATTGCCTAGTGGACTGCAATGCACTTTTGACCAGAGAGCATATCTGCTGGCCTTCCAGTGCTTAAAATAAATTCTTGTTTCTCCCCAATTGTTTTGAAAGCAGAAATTAAATTGTCTGAGGATGCCCTGTGTTAGGAGACTGATGGTGAAAGCCTTCAAGGCTGCAAACCAAGCTTCAGTTCAGATAACCACATGAACTAATATCTTGTGTTTGCAGAACTGAAACTGGAAATCTGGACTAGGCTTTTCTTCATTATCTTTTCAATATTACCTAAAATCACTTCTGCCCAGAGGTAGGAGGTAAAGGAGCATCCCAGAAAAAAAAAAAAGGAAATAACATTTACAAATGTACATCTATAGATATCTCTAGAGAAGGGTGAATTGTTATTTTGATTTACAAAACTTGTTGTGTTGGAAAAGATTTAGATTCTTGCCTAAAAAATGACCACACCATTTGGCTTACTGGTCTATTTTGTAATGATAGACTATTTATTTGTTTTAAAATAACAGAAAAAATCAAGTTGGTAATAACGAATGCAGAAAATCTAAGAGCAGGAAATGCTTTGGATTCTCTTATAACACAGCTGGTGACCATAATTTTTACTGGAACTGTCCTTCACTGTTTCTCCACAGTCATGTTATTTTGCCAAAGCTTGTCCTGTGCAGATTCATAGTAACACAATGGTGCACAGGCAGAAGAGGAAAAGTATTGGAAGAAGAGGATGGTTATGTTTTCCCAGGTGAAAATAATTCTTCTGCATCTCTGCATCCCTTGCTATTTTCTCCAGGGCTTGCCTGTACAGGGATACACGCAGTATGCATCAGCATGCTGATGGAAATAAAATGGTAGGAAAGAACGATCTATTAAGTTGGGCTGTGACAGTAATACAACTTGTATAAAAGCTGCATGAAATGAACCTGAAATTTAAAATCTGTGATCTGTTCTAGGCCATATTCTGCTCCTTTTTTTTTTTTTTTTTTTTCCCCACACAGCATAGAGCTGACTTTTCCTCCCTCCACTACCTAGGTCTTTTTTTCCCATTTATACCAAAGCTGCAATGTTTTCTCTGCCTTTTCATCCCCGCTTCATAAATCTCTGTCCCCTTTGTTTTCTGTAAGGTTTCCAAGCTATGTTGTCTCTCTCTTTCAATGCCGAAGGTTGCTGCGATCGCTCCATGCTTGGGTCATACTGCTGCACAGTGATTTCTCTGGCATTTTGGTGGGGAGCAAGTCCAAAGTTAGACAGTAGGTGTAAAGCACCAGGGAAGGAGAGTAGCTGTTGGCCAGAGTGCATCAAAGTACAGGTACAGGGAAGCCAAAACTAGTGGGATAAGCTGAGCACCTAGATACACACTGAAACCAGGACAAAGTCAAAGACACTGGGACAGTGCTGCTAAAAGCAGAACATCTGTAATTAAAAGGAAAGCACTTTCACTCTCAGGTTTTCAAAGGTTAAATAATAGGGATGCATGGGGAATGAAAACCTCATTTTTTGGATTCATTTCCATTAGGGATGACATCTGAAAGTTTTCAAGCCCTTGTGTGAAGGAAATTCAGTTAAAAAAAAAAAGATAAAGTTCTCTTTGAATGGATTATGTGAACTGAAGTAAAATAAATTCCAAACAAAATGCTACTTAGAAGTGGGGAAAAAAGCACATTTGATCTGCAGACATTGAAAGATTTCTATCTCTTTCTTCCCTCCAAACAAATTTATATGCAGTTCATGTAATTTCAAAAAGCATTTTAATTTCTCTGAAACTGCATTTGATGATAGCAATAGTTTAAATGTTTCTTAAACTAATCTAGTGATTAGAAAAGATTAGTTTGATTTAAAAAAATAAAATAAAAAGAAATCAACAGTTTCCCTTCAAGCTTTTAATAATTTTATTAAGGACATGATGAATACACTTCTGCTTTTGGTACTCTGTTTCCTTTTGCTGCCAAACGAAAGCCCTGTGTAGCTCACAAATAACAAGCTAAATATCATGTGTCCTCAAATTACAAGTCTGCTGCAAAAGTTGGGGAAGGAGAATAAAAGGTAAGTCACAGATATAGACAATAAAAGCCAGTATTGTATGCCAGTGTTGTTTTTCCCTTGAGTATACACATGTAATGAAAAGCCAGGTGGGTCTGTAATTTATGTTTACATCTGTGTCTAATCCACCCATACAAAATGACATTTTGTTTTATTCATGTAAAGAAAGGGAATATAGACAATGTACTTTTGCAAAGTTTAACACCTGAGAATTTTCCTAGAACTATTTTTATTACTTTATAAATAAATTACAGCACTTAAATTTGGAACTCAAATATTAGGAAACCTGGAAATGAACTTTTAAAAGCTTTAACCTTTTCCCAGGACCATTAAATCCTTCAGTGTTAACTCTCATTTCCTAAACAAGAGCTCAAGTACTCTTATCAGTATTATTTCAATGAAAATATGAGTTTTCACAGAAATATATAATTTTTTTTATTAAAATAGTTTTGTTTTATTTTAAATTTCTAAAGCTTTCCTCTACTCCATCACCACTTTTCTTGGGAGGTACTCCATTTCAAGGCCTTCAATTTTTTGGGGTTATTGTTTTCAAGAGTGACATGAAAAAAATGTGGAGTTTGATTCCTTTCTTTTTGATTTGTTGCTTAAAAGCAAGAAGAAAGCCCCTTTAAAAAAAACCAAACAAAACAAAATTCTTACGGAAACATAACTTTCCGTGAAATATCCCCATCACTTTTTCCCTAGTAATTTATACTGGATGCACTTCATATCTGCCCTTAGCCTTGAATACCTGATATTTGGAGGTGTCATCTGAGCTTGACTGTCACAGAATAGGGAAGGAGAAAACCTGAAGGTACCTTGGGGAGACTCATGCTCTGCTAAGGCACCCTGGGACACTTCTGGGCAGACGAAATGCTGAGGGAGAGGATGGCCACACGGAGGTGTGGATGCCTTCCTTTAGCAGAATTTGTCCAGGCAACTAATGTCAAGCACATCTGAAGTCTGATTCCTTTAGCTGCCTTTTGAAGCTATTTATAAGCTGTTTTGTTTTGGGTCATAGGATTCTTCCTCCAGGAGTACGGAGTGTTAGTTTTCTTCTGTTGTTATAGTGATGTTTTCTTTTGAGGGACAGAAGACCTTTTCTTCCCTAGCTCCGCACGCAACTTCTGCAATCTACCTGGGGTAAAGAAAAGCTGAATTAACCTTGTCACCGCTATTGCTTAAAAGCGGTGTTGCTGCTGTCTACCTGGAAATAGAACTGTTGAAGTGTCTTTGAGGAAAAGGTTGATTTCCACCCAGCTTGGACCTGGGCTTCTGTGAAAAAGTTCTTTCTTGCTAAGTTTCTAACCTTGATTTTCACACTAATGATGTTTAGGTAGATCCCCAAATCTGTAAGCACTTATCTAAAGAAAATCGGAAAACTTGATGAGCTCTGACCAATAGTTATTTATTATCTTTATCACAACCCCTTTATTAAAAAAAAAAACCAAAAAAAAAAAAAAAAAACCAACCCAACACAAAGGTCTTAAATCAATTTGTGCCATCCCCAGCTGGACAAGGAGATTAATTTCTTCAATCTGGACAGGCAGTCCTTTATTACAACCCCAAGCAGTAACTTGTCTCACAAAATCTAAATTAATTACACTCAAATTTGTCCCTACCCTAAACTGGCCTCAAAATGAAATTGAAAACATGGAGTGTGAAATTGCCCGATGCTGCTGCTTTAGATCCACGTGTCATTCCCCAGTAACCGCAGGACAGAGAGAAACAATTCTTTCCAGGGAATCTCTTATTCTCTTTGCCTTTTACTTGCCTCATTAACCAAGTTTGGAGGGGATGGATTATGAAGGAAGCTAAGAGAATTACATATACACAGGCTGGAAAAAAACAGGGTACAGAAAGACGTAACTGTAGTCTGTTAATGGTCTGGAGGAGCTGATATTTGAAGAAAGAGTGAAACAGCTGCATGTGTGTATTGTAGATTGTCTGAACAGTGAGTCAGGGTGTGATTTATATACTCAGTGAATAGAGGTAGACTAAGATTAGAGAAAAAATGCTTGGTGTAGTTGCCAGAAGCACAAGTAGGAATGACAGGATAAAGTTAAGGAAATATATTAAATGATGTATTATGATATGTTATATGATAATATTAAATTATATATATGTGTAGTAAGAAAAAGGCTCAGACACTGAGTTTTATTAGGAAGTGCTCTAGACTTCTTAGGGAAGAGTGTGGAAACCATGTTTCTTCAGCTGTTTTCAAACAGGACTGAACTAAATGCTGGAGAACATGTTATATAGATGAAGCAGAGGAGAAAGAGGATAAAGAAAGTAAAAGGCAGACACAAAAAATTCTCCTAAACTTAGGATCATAGGCAGAAAATCAAGGAGAGGAAAAAAAAAAGAGTAAGTTCTGAGAGTGAGAAAAGTATGTACCCTAAAGGCTCCGTTGATGCAATTTTTCTCTGTGCTTTGGCAATAGCTTTTAGCTGTGTATTTATGAAGTTCCTGATAATAACAATAAATGTATGTTTCAGAGGAAGGGGGAAGAAGGAATGAAGGACATGGAGAATCTAAGGGTGAGTGGGCAAAAAAGTAAAAGAGGCAGGCATATGAAGTGAGGAGGACTAATCTAAAAGGTGCCAACAGAATCCAGCAGTTGTAATAGACCTGAGTTATCACTGCAGCTCTGCTATAAAATACGACTTTAAGACACTTGCTCAAGTGCTGTCTACAGCAATTTGCCCTTTGCAAGAAGACCATAACAATGTTTTTTTAAAGTACTTTGAGCTCTACAAAAGGCAAAGGCTACCTAATTGCTAGGGAGCAATTAATGGATTTTTCTAACCAAAGTAAATATGAAAATCTGGACTCTAGGAGGAGAAGCTTTAACCCCCATTAAAGGTGGTGGCTGAATAGCTGCATCATGCTGGAGAACTCATTTTATGCAAGGCTGATAGTACCACCTATTGTAAGCTTGGCCAGAATTCCCCATTACAAGATCCTCTTGGGGGTTTCCTGTAATTTTGCCAGACTATGACTGTTTGAGCAAAGTTTCCTATGCCAGGTGTATGCCTCAAGCTGATTGATTTATTTTGCTATTTATTTGGAAAATAAAACATCTCTCTCTGAAAAGTGGCAAGGGAAGATACGTGATTTATCTATGTTGCAGGTGTTGTCACATTTTCCTCCAAAGGTTCTGCCTGACCACCACAGATTCTCAGAGCAAGGACACAGGTCTGAAGCAGGGTTGTCTTGCAGGGAAGGGCTTGTAACCAGAGATGTGCTTTTGCTACCCCACTGCATAGGCTGCCCCAAGTTTGGCCTCGTTATAAGCATGAGAAACTGCAGATGTGCCCGGAGCCTTTTTAGATGTTTGCCACAGCTCTTGGAAAGAATTTGTCCTTGCAAGCTGTGCTTCAAAATTGCACCTGGCCCTGGAGGTTGCACAGGCCATGCTGAAGCTGGAGTTCTCCTGTGGGATCCTGGTGGGATCTAGCCAGCAGAAATGTGCTGTGCAGTAGAGAATGTGGTCTGGCATGGGGGTGGGGTGGGAGGCACGCAGGGTATTCTGAGGAGCGAGTGCAGAGGCTGAGCATATGGAAAAGATCCTGAAACAAGGAGATGGGGAGGGGGCGCTGGACAAAGGTGGGAAGTGGGAGATGTGGAATGGGAAAAAGAAGAGAGGGAGAGGAAAGAGATGTGCCTGCCCAGGTGATGCTTCCTTGCTGGCCACAGGAGCAAGAGCCAGGGAGCAGGGGGTGGCAAAACTGCTGAGAAAATGGGATGAGGAGTGTGAAATGGGAGTGGAAAACCTGTCAGGTGGAAACTGGGTGTGAAGACCAGACCTGGACTGAGGCAGGGCACAGGACAGTGGAATTGGGCAGTGATGCTTTCCCTGTGTGTGCTGCTTCCCTCCATTTGAGCAGAAATGCTGCTTGCCATTCTCCCTTGAGCCACAAAGGAAGTCAGAAATGGCTCTAGGGGGTGACTGGGACACTGGCATCAGTGCTCCCTGCTGGGGGAAGGCCAGCGGGTCTTCCGAAGTGTGCCTGGGGCTGCCCCTGCTGTGCGCTCCCCCAGCCAGCACACCCTGTTCCAGGGCCTCAGGCCTGATGAGGAGTGGGAGAAGCTGCTGTGAGGAGGGGGCAAGCCCCCCACAGCCTCCCCAGCTGCCTGGCTTGGGCCAGCGTGGTCACTGTCAGGCCTCTGCGCTGGAGGGGATCAGCTCCATGCTGGAGCTGCCGGCTCCTCCACGTGTGAGCTCCTGCAGCACAGTGCGTTGTCCTTGCTCCTGCTCCGGCTCACTCGCTTTCTGCAGAGGCAGAGCTGTGTCCTTGCCCTCCCCGGCTCCTGCAGCAGTGCTGAGGTGTGTGGTGAAGAGCCAATGGCCTTGCCACGGGACGGGGCAGAACATACACCAGGTCACCAGCCTTGCTGGATCTCAAATCCTGCTCTGTACATGCCCCATTCCCATCTTCTCCCTTCTGCTGCTTCCCTTCCTCTCACCCTCTCCTGTCTGTCACTCTACCCATTTCTTAATTATTGTTTGCACTGTGCTTTGAAAATGCAATGTGCTGTATAAATGTTAAGTATTATTATTATTATTATTTTATTATTATTTCTCCTTTTTCTCTTGCATCCCTCCCTCTCTCTTCTCTTGCTGTTGTGGCTTCTGGAGAGAACGTGTGGGCTTACATTATTTATAGCTGTGTGAGAGTAATTACAGAAATGATTTAATTACTCAGTTAATACCATTCTCCACATCACCAGCTTGACAAGCTAGTGATCCTCTCACCACCACTGAACATGCAGGCTGGCATTGTCCATGTCACAGATGAGTAGGTGAGAGGAGGTGAGGCTTGGGGAAAGATTTGTGACAGCCCTGCTCATCACTGGTTACTCCCTCTGGGCTAAGGGATGACACTGCTGATCTTTCAGGGTCATGGCCAGGGGCAGTGTGTGGTGTCACCTCTTCTGGGGCAGAGCTGCCCCCAAGGAAGTGGTGTGCAGTGATGGTTCATGGCTACTGTCTGACAGGGGCTACCTCCAACACAAACCCGCTTGAGCCAAAGGTTCAATATTTGGTGTCCTGCATTAACCAGCTGTTCACATATGTCAAAGGTCAGAGATCTGGCAGGGTTTTATTGTCTTAACTTCTATTTAAGCCTACCAGATTAGAAGGTAGGGTTCACACACCCTGCATGGGGTTGGAGTGTGAGGTAAAATCACCATAGCCAGAAATGTTCTTTCTTGCAGGTGGCCACATGTAGCTCTGACCCTCTAAAAATAGATCAGTTTTCCCTCTGAAGAAGATGGCTTCTTCTTGCTGAGACTCCTCCCATTGGAAATGAAGTGTTTCCATCATTTCCAGTTCACAAAGACTTGTGAAGAGCAGGGAATGTCCCATTTCTGAAGCAGTATGGAAGGAGTTTGAGCAAGGAGAGTACATGCTTTCCTTCAGGGCATGCACTGAGCAGATGGTTACCAATACCTTTCAGTTATCTACCACAGACAGTTCCAAAAAAGCCCCACAAACCACCTAGTGATCTTGGGAGAAAAGAAATGAAAAAAGATTATTTTCTGACAACACTATAGATAAAAAGGAGGGGCCAGTGAATTCTTAACAAAGGATACAGTTGCTTGGGAAGTGGAGAGAGAGGGTCTTGTTGGATAATGGTATATTTGTCAGATAAAAGTGTATGGAGAGAGCATCGCTCAGAAGCGCCTGCTTCCCATGTCTCCAAATTGCCTGGCTCCATTTGGGATCCTTCACGGCCCGGGCTGTGGGCCAGGTTCAGACTGTTCCTCGACATGGCAGGGCTGGGTGGGCGGCGGGAGGGTTGGGAACAGGTGGCATCAAGGCTGGTGGAGTGGAGCGTCTTTTCCACGTGTCACTGCCTGCCAAGCTGCCAGGCGCAGGACACCTGGTATCTGAATGGGCTCTGCCCACCTCCCAGGAAGCGATGGCAATCAAAGAAGTAGGCTAGAATGTTTTGAGTGTGAACAGTGAATATAGGTCCTTTTTTTTTTCAACATCCAACATGAGACAGGTTAAGGCAGCCTACATTTGAGAAAATGCTGGGCATCTCCATCTTCTGAAAGCTGAGCCTTTCATGTTGTATCTCTGAATGGACATTCAGAGTCCCTCATTGCTTTTGCAAATGCACACTAGAGGCTTTTATTTATTTTTTTCCCCTATCTGACACACTTGAAAGTGAATTTTATGACCTAACATTGGAACAGCTTGTTGAGAAGACAGTGAGTGGAAGGGCAATGGAACAAGTAATTTTGTCAGCTCCCAAATGAATGAATCCTGTTTTCACTGGATTCACAGCTCATGGTTAATTGACTCTTTAACTGAATTATATACTGAGTCTGTAATGTGAGCTCAGTCCATAGTAGACACCAGAGAGTCCACAGAGGTAAGAACTTGAGCTGGGTGAAGAGATTTCAGAAGAGCTGGACCCATTCTTCCCCCAATGGTGACGACCAGGGGCATTAAAAGGGTTTAGTTTCTTCACCCACTGCCCTGTATCAGCTAGATGACGTTCAGTCCAAAGAAGTGTTTGTGCCCACAGCAGCCTCAATTTTGCATGACCTGTCTACATGTCCTCCCTACAAAAATACCATTCCTCCCAGATCTCCTATTGCTTTTCTCCCAGTTTCCACTGTGTCTTTCATAGTCCCTGGCTGGCCGAATATATAAGAGACCTGTACTGTGGTACCCTGAGGCTTCTGTGTATAGGGGCTGTCCACCACAGGCATGCTGCCAGGTCAGGATGAAGTCTATTTGATTGCACAGGGAGCCTTTGACTGTGAGTGGGTGAATCATACATGCTGCTGTGGGGTCAGACAAAGGCTTTGGGACTGCATGCAGTTGCAGGCTGTATTTTGTACAGCATGGTAAGAATTTAATTCTCCTTGAGTCCTTTGCCCCTTTGTTAAATCAGGTGGAAATTGGCCAGCAGGTTCAGGAGTTACTGGGAAGCCTGACTCACCTATGCACAAGCACACACACACACACTGTTTGCAAGAGTTCTTGTTTCCTAAAGAAAACAAGCCAAAAATGCACACAGAAGGTGGGCACAGCGCTGTCGGAGTGTCTCGGGAGCTGTAATTTTGGCACAAGTGACCCGTACACACACAGTGTGTCCCAAACATGCTTGCAGCTTGCTGGCCCCCCCTGCCCTGCGCTCCCACGGTGACTCACTGTGATTCAGCCCGGCGCGGTGCGCTCGGGCGAGCGTGCAATGCAAGCGGGGCTGTCTCTTGGGGCTGGGTGCTCGGTTCACACTTGCACGGGGCGCACACGTGTGTGCTCTGTGACTCACGCTGCTGCTCCACAGCGGCCTGGGCTGCAGCAGCGATGAGATATAGTCATGAACAGGCGCTTGCCCAGTGTCGCATGCTCCTTCCTATCTGTTAGCTTTTGAAGAGGAACAGGGCGTGAGGCTTGGAGATTTTAATATTGCTGTCCCGAGACAGACCTCTTGAGAAAAGAAATTAGCCTGATGATAGCAGCAGTAATTGGATTATTCCGTTAGTATCCTCTGTGGAAGAGGAAGACATGTGCCTTTAACTATGTTTTCAATGCAGACTTAAAAATTGCACTTAAAATATGAATTGTGCCCTTTTTTTTCTTCATAAGTGACAAGCAAACATCTGTTTTCTGCCCCATTTTTTTCAGCCTTTTGACTGGCTGAGCTTTCTGTCTAGCCTTATTCTTAGCCTTGTGGCAAGCCTATGGCAAACTGGTGGTTTGAGTTCCTCAGCTGGCACTGAAGAAGATTAGGGCATCCTCTTATCACTGGGTGGGCTGAGGAGGAGCCAGCCTGAAGGTGAAAATAAGGGAGGATAGATCCCTTGATCTAAAGGAGGGGGTGTGCTGAAAGGGCTGAAGTCCTGGGAAGAGGAGAGATGGGAAGGTCTGAAAGGTATAATGAGATGAAATATGGGGCAAGGGAAGTGCACAACAAACTTTGGAGATATCTCTGAACAGTTAGTCCTCCATGGCTCTATGGGCTAAATGTCTGCAGTTGCAGTCTGGCCGTTGAAACAATCTTTAATGGGACTGACAAAGTTTTGGAGTGTGTGCATGCCTGCAGGGTACAACTCTGCTGAAGGTGGAACCAGACAGAGGATGAACCAGCCAGCCCTCTCTTTCTGCAGGTTTAGGTCATCTGAGAGACTCTCCAAACTCATGTGGTCTGCCTCTATTTTTTTATATGTCTGTGATTATCTTTTGGTAAACTTTTGATTATTGTGAAACTGTGAGGTTAGTTGTGATGGGTTTTGGGCACATCCAAATGTTTGACACAGCCATTACCTGTCCAGAGATTTAATTATTTTGCTAGTCAATCAGTTCCTTAATTTGGATTTAATAAGTCACTTTGTGCTCCATTAAAAAGCCTTCATGCAAAATGTTTAATGCCAAAGTGTGCTTGCCTGCAGATGGTGGAACAGCTTCATTTAGGGAATGGCTGGAAACCTCACCAGGCTGTGCTGGTGCCCATGGTCCATTCTCCCCCAATGAGCCATGCTGCCATTAACCTTTGCTGTCTCCATGTCCTGCTGTGAGACAACAGGGCTCATCTTCACCAGGACTTGTCCCAGCCATTCTATTTTTGATCCCTCTGCCCTTGCCTGAGCTCCCTTGGAAGATTTTATGTGCACATGTAGATTTGAAGTTTCAGCTGCTTAGTTGTTATAAACTGAAGCTGTGACTGGCAGCTTTCTTGCCAGAGGCTGGCAAAAACCAAGCTGTGATACTGACCACTGGGACGAGAAACAGGTTGTGAGTGATATTTTTCTGTTGCTGTGCTTAGGACCACATCTTTGTCTGACAGGGTAGCTCACTGGTCACTGTACTGGTCCTGCAGTCTGTTGCTTTATGTCTCGAGGTGTTCCTATAATAATATGCAGTAATACACAATGCAAGCTGTGGGGAAGTATTTGGTGCTTCCAGAGGGCCAGTAGCCAGCCAGCAGCTCATGCTGTGCTGCTACTACACAATACACAAATCTACTGAGTCATACTTTGATAGCTTTTTGTGTTTGGTAATAGTGGAGTGAGTTTAGTTTTTCCACTTTTCCCTCTCCTGGTCTAGTCTAGACTGAAGTACTAGGGAGAGGGTTATCTTGCTTGGCTTGTTTGGGTTTGTGTGGCCAGGGAGAAATGATTTTGTATAGGAATGGGTAACAGCATGTAAAAGATGTGTGGCTGTGTCTCTGTGTAACCATGCCCGTGCAGAAGCGTGTCCTGTCTGCCAATGTGCATGCATCCCTGCTCTCAAGGAATCCTTTTGGCCAAATATTTTCCTGCATTTGATGAATAAATTGGATAGGGAAATGAGGTGATATAAGTAGGTTAGACACAAGTGACGAGGATCTTGCCTTGACAATCAATTTATTGCTTTGCACTTAGGGATCTGTAGAGGATGGTCCTCTGGGAACTCATCTGCTGGGATTTGTACCTTCAGTTACAGGAAGGTAACGTCCGGAAGATAAAATAATTTCCTTGCCACTTATCTGTTCTTACTATTCTTCATGCTGGTCCACCTCCATGTGCTAGCACCCTGTGAGGTGTAGCCCCTGTAGATTGGGTGGGACCACTCATAAAGACTGAGAAAATGTAACAGAACTGTGCTGGGGTAAGAAAACTATGAGAAGATCCGCTGGATAGGGTTGTTTGACAAGAGGCAGCAGTGCAGAGGAAGGGCTTAGAGTACCCCAAGAGTGAGGGTGGAAGGAGATGAGGGTGTGGGATGAGGAAGTTTGATATGATATTCAAAGCAATTCGTAGACTAAAGCAGATAGAAAGGACTCAGGGTGAGATCAGATAATTAATCAGATAATTAACTGCAGGGATGCATCTTCCTCTCTCAGCCGGCAATATGTGCATTGTGTGGCTTGTAGTGAACATACCACTCCTGCTGCTTCTCTCACTTAGTCCGTGGCCAGATGTGCTCAGCAGCCTCAGCTCTCTTACAAACATCCCATATGTGCTTTCTCAAGGCTGTGGACCAGAGGCTGAAGCTCCTGGTGGCCACTGCCACCCTGTATCTTGTTGCCACCTCCTTGGTGACATGTGCTGCCACCCTGCAGTGTCACCATGTGGTTTGCCATGCGTTCCCTGTTTCTGCTTTGTCCTGGGAGGTCTTTGTAGGGGCCTTTAAAGAAAGAAACAGGGGCTCCACTTGCCTTTTCTCCTTCTGTTGCCCAGTATGCAGGATCTGGCCCCACTGCTGATGAGCACCAGGCTGGGGAGGGAAGGCAGTGCAGTCAGAAAGGAGTGACTCATTCTCCCCAAACAAGCAAATGCACAAAAATGTGTCTGCACCTAAAGATTGGGGGGGGGG
>VZRZ01008243.1:57268-128944 GCA_013398175.1 Climacteris rufus
AGGGCGGAGGGGAGGGGGGGGGGGGGCAGGACAGGTTGAGAAGCAAGAGGTTTCCATTCTGAGGACACACACATGTTATGTGGAGAGGGGCTGTGCTTGGTGCTCAGTGCTGACTTCTTGTGTAACATCCTATTCTCCTGTGTTAAGTGGGAGCTTCTGCAAACCAGAGGAGAAACGCAGTGATACTTGTGCCTGCAAATATATCTCCAGAAGGCTCTAGACAAAAAAAGGAGCTTTATGACTTTTCTACAACATGCTGCTGTTCAGGGCCTATATATCTAAACCACACCTATGGAAGAGTTAGAGCCTTTCCCCATATAGGTCTGTGTTCTTCTCTCCAAGTCCTGGTGGGAGTCCAGTAGGTAGGAGAGGTACTTTGCTTGGACTCCATATGATGATTGTCCAGTATGCTTATATTAACCTTCTGCAATTGGACTGATATGCACTTTGTGAGCAGGGTGACACCTTTGCAGATCTTCTTGGCCATCCTGCAAAGCAGCGTCAGTCCAAAATACATTGCTATGGATAATATCCAGGGATTATGAGGGTGCAGAAATGACAACTCTGTCAGGTGTGTGGCTGATAAAATAACTGAGCTGGACATGCCTGTTAAAGGGAGTCCATCCTGCAGCTGTGTGGAGGTGACTAAATTTGCCTCCAAAGTTTGTAATGAGGATGGCAAATCACTCCCCAATAGCATCGCTCTGTGTTTCTCCATGACCAGAAGCCCTTGGAAAACACAGTGATCACCAGACTGTTCCAAGAAAGGTTTGTCCATCACCAGAAATATATTCTAAACCAGGCTGTTTAGGGTCAAATCCCACACATAGGGGTAATGCTGATTCACAGTGTGTTCTTCATTTTAGGAACCTTTTGACAAGTCTTTTCTGAGCTACCTAAGCAAGCCCTTGCAGAGGACACAGTCTCCAGGATTCTTTGGCATGACCCAGCTGTAGCCAGCTGTTGTGTTACAGGAGTTCTGCCCTTACTCCTGTGAAGCAACCTGTGAATGGATGCTGAATGAAGCTGGCTCCTTGGCTCTGAGCGAATACTGGAAAGTACATAGCACCAGGAGTAAACTGAGATTAAAAAACGTGTTGAGTATAAGAACAGAGCAGGCAAAAGCCTCGCAATAGCTGAGTCTGTTTGGAAGCACAGGTGATCCAAGGGAACACTTGCACGGTAACTGACCCTAAATCTGCAAGCCAAATGAAAAGCTGGCTTTTCTCGCACTGAAATTAGTGTAAATTAATTCTGTGGTTTTGAACCAGAGTATTAAAAAGAAAACAAAAAACTCAAAAGGGTTTGTGAAAGTGGAAAGGATGGAGTTCTCCCCATTTTGCAATTCTGAGAAGTTAAACCAGTCCCTGATAGAAGGCTGGATGGTGGTTGAAGGGGACAAAGCTCAGTGAATGTGACCAGAGAGAGAATATAAGCACAAGACTCTATGGTACACCTTGGAAGAGTACTCTCAATTTCCTGAGGAGAGAAACCACTGAGTCTAGCAAAAGCCTGGGTTTGGTGAGGAATCTGATATGCTGCAAAAGAAGAAATCTGCAAAAAGCTATTTGGCCACCTTCCCTCTCCAAAGTCAGCGTCCACCAAAACTGACACAGAGAACTACTGATGTTGCAGCAAACAGCAATAACCAAGACAGTGCCGACATTTGAGAAAAGGATCTAAGAACTGCAGTGCTGTACTTTCTTTGCAATTCCCAATATAGTAAAGAAGATGCCATCATCATCATTAAAAATGGGCATCTCTTTGTAGCTGCAAAGAACAATTTTGCAATAGCAGATGATTTTGTTGCTGGTGTCAAAGCAAGTGGGATACTTCTTGAAGTGAACTTGCACAGGAGTGTGTTAATCTGATGCCAGAAAAAATGACATTAGCCTTAAAAGTAAAACAAATTGAAGGAAGTGATAAAGCAGGGAAATTTAGGATGTATGGGAGTGAGTTGGTCTTTTGCAGGGAAGTGGCTGAATTAAAAGTGTGTTTAAAAGCCCAACAAACTTAAAAAGGAATGGTCTGTAATTGTAAGGATCAAAATCAGCTAACCCATGGTCTCTTCAAGGTACCATTTGAGGATATTTTCCTGGGGTGAGGGAAGCTGCCTAGCTATAGGGTAGAGTGGTAGGAGCTAAGTCAGCCCATGATTCATGACCCTACAAATTCCCTTTTGGTTGTAAGTGGAGAGTAAATAAAAAGTTTTATTCCTCTGGAAATAATCAGGTGATGAAGTGTGTAAAGCTGGACACATAGCACCTTAAAGAGTAAATAAATCTTTAAAAATAGATCAGTTCTTGCTACTGTGAGGGGAAGAATTCTGATACAGAGGGCATGAATGGTCAGGTAGTGGAAACTTTGAGCTCCATTAAAACTCCTTACAGCCATTGTCAGGTCTTTGTGAGGAACCAGTAGCAAAGTAGTGTAAATTACATACTGTGAAGGTTTGTTAATGCAGGTGGATCACAGTGTTGCCAATACTGCCCCAGAGACAAGGAAGAAGTACCACAACTTTGTAAGAAATTTCAGTGCCCCATTTAGTTCCAACAGCCCAGGTCTTGAGAGAACTTCTGTGCAAGATATCCGGTGAATATGAGGTGAGAAACTGAAGATTATGTGAAGGTAATTTAGGGATTTAAAAGGAACTTGAGAGGGGCCAGAGAGGTTTTATCCTGAACTCAGAAAAGCAGTGATATTGAAGAGGCTGTCAAAGCTTTTCACACACGTACCAAAAATGTAAAATGTAGGCCACGTCAAGTGAAAGAGTTAGTGGTACAAGGAAAACTGGCCCCTTGCTGCCTGGAAAAAGAAGCAAGACAACCAACACAAAAATAAAACAATTCAGTATGTACTTGTCCTAAGCTATTATTCTCACTTCCTCGAGTTAACCTTATTAGAAGACACTCCAGCTAAGTAGGTGATCATGCATACCAAATTTGTTTTTCCAGACACGGTACACCTGACTTACTTAGTAACATCTGACTATAGGCCAGCTTAGTAGGCATGAATTTTAAGTAGTTTGCATGGATTTTGACATGTAACTGCTAGTTTTCTTCATCCATGATTTAGCAGATGGGTTGAATACCTCATTAAAATAATAAAGAACAGAGTGAAAGGAATGTGGGTTATAGTTTGATCTGTATTAAGCTCTTTTAAATCACAGCATGGCATCAACAGAGTGAGAGTTACTTCCTGCGGGCTTTTTGTTCAACAGAAAACTGGAGTCCAGAACTGGGGTCAAAGTGACTTAGGATTTGTGGTTAGTTATATGAAGGGACAAGTAAGGCAAAACAAAAATTTCAAAGCATTTTGTGGTCTGAGAAGCTTATTTTCTTTATGAAATGATCCTATACACGCACATGCTAGAGAAGAATAGCTAGGGGTGGGCTTGGCAACACAGGAAAATACTCTGTTGTAGGATACTGTCAGGTCAGGTGGACACACGATCAAAAACAAGCGATCTTCACGCTCCATGTGGGAATGCAGCAAATCAGTCATTTTTGCTCAGCAAGGCTTCAGATGAGTTACAGTCACAGCAGGTGAGAGATGTGACCCTGGTCACAATGTGACTGATAGACTCAACACTGTTCTGAATGTGGGGAAGAGCTGGTTCATGTGATTGCACAGGTTGCCTCAGAGACTAACTCAATGTGCTTGTTTGAGTAGGCAGTGGACAGGTTATAAATATGCAACATTTGGTATTATGTTGATATTTGTTGATTGCTGTTATTCTGATACTTGCTTGGGAAAGGAAGATGTGAGGAGATGTGTGCCCTTCATGGACTCTGACCCAAGCCACTTAGAACTGGTCCTTTTCCCATCCAGGGGCTCACTTTGCTCTATGCATGTCAGATGAGAACTGCCATTTTTGACAGTATATAAAGCATCTCTGTGTCATTGATTGTGGGTAATTTCCAATCTACTTGAAAAAAATTTTCAGGCCTATCCTGGTAATGCAAAATCCTTTTCCATAGTTGTGCCAGAGACGAGGGCATTGGTAGAGCAGAGACACTAGATTTGTTTCTCACTCTGGATATGATCCTTCCCTCAGGACCCATCATGGAGGTTAGTAAAAAGAAGTTTTTGCTGTTTGCCAGTGTGGTCCTGACTCTTCCTTGCTTCTCTGGTGGTGTTCCTCTGAAATTTAGACTGTTCTCCTATCCCATTCCTGGGATAGAGGGTCTAACTCCTCATGATTATCAATCCTGTTATGGACTTAGCAAGGTGCTGGGTGGACTTGTGGTCTTCCAGCCAGTGGAGGTGGCTTCTAATGCTCAGAAGCTGTATCTCCTTGAGATGCTCAAATGCCATCTCCATGTGCATTGTACTGTGCACTTCATCAGGCACTCAGTGGATGCAAGGAGGAAATAACACGTGCCTTGCATACATTCATTGTTTGACTTATCCTTCCATTTTATGGAGCTCTTGCCATATTTTTTACTATGAACCATGGGATGGGAAGCAAAAAAAACCCACCCCAAACCAGAGGAGAATATTAAGGGGAGCCTGTTCTACATTCTAATAGTTAATTAAATCCTTCACTTTTGGAAGCTGGTGTTCCAGGCAGACAAAGGAAGATAAAAGAACCCATTGCATGAGATTACTGTGTTTGCACCTTGATATATTATCAGGTGAAATTTTACTTGTGCAACTTCAACTTGAATTTTAACTGTAGCTTTTTCTACTTTTATGTATGTAAGAGGGGGAAAGAAGCTTGATATCAGTATTTTTCTTCAAAGCATACTGTTACACATTATGATTCAGGGAGGGGCCAAACAGTAAGTTCTGCTTTTCCTATGTACTGCACCCTTTAATCATCAGAGACACACAAGGAAGTCTGGGGGCTTGTAGTGTGGAGGTGGGTGCTGGGGAGGAGCAGAGAGATGCTTCAGCCGCAGAGGGGCCCGAAGGCACAGATTCGCAGAGTGCTGTTTCCATGGCAGTGCTATGGAAACCAGGTTCTGCTGCTCACTGCTGCTCAGAGTGGAATTTCAATGCTTCACACAGCCCTGGTACCCAGGAAACAGCAAACCCACAAACAAAACCCCAGCAAACCTGTAGATGCCTCATTGGAGCAGGGTTTCTCATTCAGCCTGTACACCTTGACTGCCGCCCTGGGGAAGGAAAGGACGAGAAAGCACAAATCAGCTTAAATTGGAGCTTGTTACACACTTGTCCTCCCAACCTACATCTGGGCCCCTCAGAATAGTTTTGGAGGTTCAAGTAAATTTGATCAACTTTAGGATCTTTGATCTGCTGCTGTATGTAGGCAGCTGAATGCAGTCTGGAAGCCCCATGCAGCACTACGGGCTGGAGGCAGAGTGGTTGGAAAGCAGCCCAGCAGAAGAGGACCTGAGGGCACTGGTCAACAGCAGATTGAACATGAGCCAGTGTGTGCTCAGATGGCCAAGAGGGCCAGTGGCATCCTGGCTTGTATCAGGAATAGTGCGGCCAGCAGGACAAGGGAAGTGATTGTCCCAGTGTACTTGGCACTGGTTAGGCCGCAGCTCGGGTGCTGTGTTCAGTTCAGGGCCCCTCAATTCAGGAAGGACTTTGAGGTGCTGGAGTGTGCCCAGTGAAGGGCAACAGAGCTAGTGAAGGGTCAAGAGAGTAAGTCCTATGTGGTGCAGCTGAGAGAGCTGGGGTTATTTTGCCTGGTGAAGAGAAGGCTCAGGGGGAACTTTATCATTCTCTACAACTGCCTGAAAGGAGGCTGTAGCCAGGTGAGGGTCAGCCTCTTCTCCCAAGTGACCAGCGACAGTATGACAGGAGATAGTCTCAAGCTGCACTGGGGGAGGTTGAACATTAGGAGGAATTTCTTCACAAAAAGGGTGATTTAGTACTGGAATGGGCTGCCCAGGGAGGTGGTGGAGTCACCGTGCCTGGAGGTGTTTAAGGAATGACTGGATGTGGCACTAAGTGCCTTGGTCTACTTGACAAGGCAGTGTTCAGTCATAGGCTGGACTTGATGATTGCAGAGGTCTTTTCTAGCCTTATTGATTCTGTGATTCTGAGTGACTGTATTGCAAAGAGTGGGGATGGAGAAGGCTAAGGAAGACTCAAAACAAGAAAGCTCTCTTCTGCTTTTGGCTTATCTTCATGACCTTCTCTAAATCACTTTGGTTCCCCATGCCTCAGTTTCCCTGTCTGTAGAACAGAGATGATAGTGATACCTCCCCATAGGCTGGGCAAGTTTGACTTCACCGGTCAATGCAAGAAAGTCCTTGTAGGATTTGGACTGCTGTGAAAGTTATTTAGCTAATATTTGGAAAGTAGTTTGAGGCCCTCTGGTGAAAGTGGTTAGATAACTGCCAAATTTTGCTACCCTTCAGATCAACAGCCTGTAAAATTTTTTATGTAAAGCTTATATGGGCCTCACTCTCTTGTTCCCTCTGATCTTAGTTCCTCTTGCAGGATGGAGCACTGGCACCATGATTTGGTGCTTGGAGACTGCAATACAGCAATTTTAATAGCAATACTGGGATCATTAGGTCTGCAATACCAGAAACATCCCTTGCATAGAAAGGAAAAGGAAGATAGCATAAAGGTTGATCTTTGATTTTATAACCTTTCAGTACTGGCTGACTTTGACCAATGTAGCTTGAAACCCAGCAATCAGTTTAGCCTCCTTAAAATTTGTCAGTAATTTGCCTGGAATGCTGCTGAGTATATCCCTATGCCAGTGACAATGTCCGAAAACCTTTCAGTTGGTGGAGGCAGTCAGAACAAGCCATGAGAGGTAACCTTCTACCCTTTCTCATTCCACTTCTGTACCAGCAGTGCCACTTTTGGGCCCTGGAGCTCCTGGATGTCACCTCCTAGGACCCTGTATTAAGGTGTATCAATCTTAAATTCCATGGGAGCTGCAAGAGCATCTGTGGGTCATCCCACTGCTCTCTCCAAGCTCTCCCTTCTGCCATCCCAGCACGTGTGGCACACTGTGTCAGGTTGGCAAGGGCAGCCCACGCCCACAGTGAGGCACTGGCTTCTGAGTGTGTGCTCTATGGAGTGGAAAAGCACAAAGCCTCCTGTGACAGCACAGACATGCAAAGTCACTGCTGTGTGGCTGGCAATGCTGTGTGGAGGAGGAGAGGAAGCAGAGGGAAGTGTGGGTGCTGAAGGTCCTACATGCACGTCCACTGCTCCATCAGTTGCCTTGGGGAATGCTCCCTACCCTTCTGCGTTTCCTTAGCACTTGGAGAGGGCCAGACGGGGGAACATAGCACCTCACAACCTTTGAGGGCTCTCAGGATGACGGTAATAACAAGCGATAACTTGCTGCAAGAGCTGTCAGATACCAAGCCTATGACAGTAGTAACAGAATGGTCCTCAGTCATATGTTGGGGAGAGGATCTTGGAGAATCCTTGGGGGTGCTGGTTGTGTTGTCAGAGCAGCATCCCCTCACTTGCCAGGGATGTGGGCAAAGCTAGGGGCATCTCTTACCCTGAGAGCAGCCTCCCCTTTGGAATCAGCTGCCCCTCTCCCTCTGCGGAGGAATTGCCTTCTGCTTAATAAATGTCTGCTTGTAATATTCTGAAACAAGGAGGCTAATCAAAGGCCCCATTCTGTGGAACAGGGATGCTAAGTGACAAGATTAATTTCAGTAATCAAGCAGCTTAATTTGGACATTTTTTTCCCCTCTTCTGTGTTGCTGATGGAAATGGAGGCAAATCTCATTCTGGAGAAAGACACTCTTTCTCTGCCTGATAGCATCAACCTCCAGTACTAAAAATGCTTGTGTAGGGATGGAAGGATGGGGAAGAAAGAAGAGTAGGAAAAGGGTCACACAGGACAGTGTCAGCAAATGTGTATGGACTTCTATGACTGATGTTTCTTGAGCATCTTTCCTCTGGAAAGCTCCCAAAGTGTTTTACAGACTGCATTGCAAAGGCTCCAGTCAGCACTGAAATGCAGTCATCTTGGCTGGATTGCAGCAAGTCTTTGAAAGGACATGGAAATTCAGCTGGTTAGGAGAAGGCAGGCAGGAGCCTATGATACCAGCAAAGGGAAATTATTAGGTGTGAAACTGTGTGATGGTGCGGGACTTAGCTGAAACACACCCGTGGCTGAAGGGTCTCATCCCTGCAATGAAGAATTAATTACTCTTTATCCTTCGGTGATATGGAGTGCTGAGGGCCCCTTTCCTCAGCTCAGGGCTGGTGCTACCAGCACAGCCTCTTGCAGTGCTGTGACATGCTTCTCACTCATCTGTCCAAGCACTGCTGCTGCCATCTCACCTGCTCCAGGTCCACCTGTGGAACCTAGCCAGACATGATGTCACTGAGCTCTGGTGTCACTGCAAGTTGAGAATGTTTGTCAGTGTGCACCTGGGGTCCTCAGCCTAATTTGTCCATTCCCTGATCACAGAAGATAGTGGAGTCAGCTGGTGGAGGGTTAGGGAAAAGAATCCCAGAAAATGTGATTTATGGTGAGGCAGGAAGAGCTGAGTCCCTGCTCTGGTGTCAGGAGGAAGCACTCCTCCTTTAGTTGCAATTTAGACAGGGGAACACATTTCCAAGTGATATAGCAAAACTCAGGACTGGGTAAAGCCCTTAGAACTAGGTAAAAGTGGTGTTTTTCTTGGGGCTAACTTTATGCTGGCCTAAGGCTGAGGTGTGTGCGTGGGCAGGCTGGAGAAGTCTAATAATAGCTATTTACTCATTCAAATGCTTGTGATCTGAGGAAGCCTGGACAGGCACCCAGTGGCGTGTGACAGAGCCCTCTGGAGCCAGCGGAGTGGGTTTAAGGGAATGACGTCCTTGCCCGAGGCAGTGAGGTTTCAGGTCTGGCAGCTTTCCACGCCAGTCTCTCCAATCCCCCTGCCGCTGTCAGCACACTCCTCTGGTGCTACCACCTCTCTCTCGTGACCCCATCTCCCTTTCACTCCCGCGGGGGGCATCTTTAACTTGACTGCACCCCTGCCATCTTCTGGCAATCAATTTTTCGGGGACAGTCTGTGACGTTTTCCTGACCCCCCTCCTTTCCCTCTCCTCCTTCCACTCTCTCCCTCCCTCCCGCTGACTTGTTATTATGTACTGCAGCTGCCCGGAGGATTTTAAATAGACCCATAATCGCACAGCAGCTCCTCTTGGAAGTTTAAATATAACCTCCTTGTTAATCTCGCGTGTGGCAGCAGCACAGCACCTGGGGAAGGGTGGAATGGACAAGCACTAACCCGTGGCTTTACATCAGAACTGGGAGGGTTTAGGATTTTCTTTTTAGTGAAATTATCAGGAAATTGCCTTGTTTGTTTTAACCAGAATAGATCTGATGCTGATGCAAGGTGCCAAACTGATGATTTTTGCAGCAAAATATTCTTTTCTTAGTTACCATCCCAGCACATCACAAGGGAAGGCTGCCCTGCAGCTACCCTCCTACTTCCCCTCTCTTGGGCCGGTGTCTTACCCCTGCTCCAGGAAAGACCCCCGGGAGGCAATGGGCAGCTCAGCCCTCCTAAACCCTTTGCCTGCCTCCAACAGTGTTTGTTGTTGCTCCTGCAACAGTTGTGTGTGTGGTGCTGAAGGAGATGTTTCAGGGGGAGATCCTGCAGCTTACTTCCCAAATTGTTTTGTGGTAACAGACTGATTTCAATATAATTTCTAGTTCTCCAATTAACCAGTTTGCCCCTCAGACTGGAGTATTGTTTGCTAAGCATCATAGTGCGGGGACACTACAGAAGAGATTACAATTAATAATGGATTTTCCCGAAGGACCTGTTCTAAAAGAGCAAATCTAGTGCTCACTAGTCCATCAAATGTAGTGATACACTTTCAAGCAGGAACTGTTGCCTGTTGCTTTAAGCTAACAGGATCCCTACTCTTCCTGCATCTCAAATGCAGCCATCTTCTCATACAGAGGGATGAGGGATGTGTGTGAGGGATCACATCCTAAATAGTTCTCCTGCTGTTGCTGGAAGGAGGATCTAGATGGCTGTTCAGGCATGTGGGTAGTATTTCCTCCAGTCTGCTGAGCTGGTGCGCACTGGGAACTTTGACACACACTGACACCAGAAAGGTTGTTTCTTTATTTTCCTTGTCTGTAAAAAATAGGAAAAAACCTAACCAAATCCCAAGAAATGAAACAATACACCCCAAACCCAGAAAAAAAACCAAACAAAGAAAATGAAACAAAAAAATATCTTTTAATTGATGTTGAGCAGTACCCAGAAAATAAAGTAGTACTATTGATGCTAAATTATCCATCCCTTCTAATAATCCAGCCATAGTAATTGCTGAGCTGGGGGACTAATTCACAACACATAATTTATTCAGTGAATTTAGCTGCTTTTTCTGCTCACGGAATATCAATTGTGGAGATCGTAATTTCCTCAAATTTATTTGAATTTATTCAGTGTACTCCTTGGAAAATATTTACTCTATGGATTGATACAGGCTGCTTTACTTAATTATGGTTGGTCAGAGGGATCTATTTGGTATTGTTTCTATTCCCTTGTTGAATGAGCACACAAGCACTTCTGTCTTGAATACTTGCATATGAACATGGTAGATGTACACTTCTGCAAGTTTTCGTACATTTCCATACATGAATATGCAGATAAAATTCCTATATAGGAGCACTGACAGCAAACAAACATAGACAAGCTAGACTTAGGTAATTTTGCATTAAAAAGGTGAATTAATATTTTAAAGGGCCTAAATTACCAGGACAAAAGTCTTATTTTACAGCAAAGTAACCTGGTCCTTGGTAAGCATCATCTTGAATGGCAATAATAGAGTGTTGAATCAGAACCTAATTATTTTCTTCTTTGCATCTTTCTGCTGATCAGTGCAATGATTTCCTGTGGAAAAAGGAAAGCTTGGACATATATGGTATGAAGACTGGGGTTTTTTAGCTGGCTGTATTCATGTGACACCTGCTGTAAATGTGCTTGTGTCCTGCAATGGGTAATGATTGTCTGAACGGGAGACTTGATTTTCTCACTTCCATTAGTTATCTGTTTCTCATTTGTCTCCCTACCTCTCTCTTCCCATCTCAGCAATGAGATGAAGTGTAGTGTGGCTAAACTGAAACTTTCTAAATGACAGAACTGTAAATGTTTCCAAATGTTTGTCTCTGGTTTATGGTGTAGAAGTGTGAGGGATCATGTTCATAAGGACATTTGTGCACACTTGGGTGTAGTGTAGCTTGATCAACACAGACTGTAATAGGAAACAAGCGGGAAGAACTGAACTTTCTTGAGGACTATCATGTAGAAGTAGGCTGAAATACATCAGTGTGAAGTCTGGGAACATGCAGATAGGCAGGTCTGCAGAGCCTGGTTTGGAGCCCTGTGGTAGAACCCACGCTAGATCTTAAGGACTTGAGCAGCAGAAATTGTTCGGAGAGTACAACACTAACATTTCTATTTCTTCTAACTGGTCTGAATGGCTTTGTACACTCTGACAGCCTATATGGAAAGATTCTTTGTTACTCCTATTAATTGATCCTAGAAACAATGGGATTATCAGCTATAAGCTAATGAAAAAGAGAAAAAGTGGGAGTATTATTTACTGATGTGATAACTGAGCCTTCAATATGAGACATCAGCATAAAAGGCAATTATATTCCTAGGTACCAGGCAGGATATTCCCTGCCAAGGCAGGGAAGTGTCAGTATCATTGTAAAAGTCTCTACTGTAATTTCCTCTGTGTGTAATTCCAGTTATTCCAATTAAAGTGAAGTGGAACCAGAAAAGCATCTGGTTGGTAGAAGAGGGGAGAACACATTTTACAACGGGAGAGTAAGCCAGTGTAGCTTATCTTACCTGGCAAAATGCAGCCTGAGAAAATAGAAAAGGCTGCCCTACATTAAAACAAGAGTGAGGTAAAATACCCTGTCAGTAGGAGTGTGCTTCAAGGTAAAGAGCTACTAGTTATTGACTGCCTAGGAAAGGGCTTCAGCAGAAAGTCATCATTGCAGCAACTTTCAAATAACATGGGAAAGTGAGAAACCTAGCTTCTCTTCAGGGAGAGCATTATTGGTTCCTGAAAAGAGTAATACAGAAAGACCTTCTGGGAGGCCAGGGCTGGGACATCCCTTCCAGACCGCTGTTCCTTAATTATATCAAACCCCATGTAGGCACTCTGTTTTTCAGATTTAAAAGAACCTTAATTCAGTTTAGTTCAATTTTCTTCTAAGGATTGCTTTAATTTGGAAGAACTGTGTCCATTCAAGGCTAATGTGATTTAATGAGTTCATGCTAAACTCACAACTTTAGTTAATTTGGATTAATTTTTCCAACTGTTCCTCAGCAGACAACCCTTAAGAGATGTAGTAGGAATGGTGAAGAAATCATGAGCACTTCAGTCCTGCTTGTGATTCAGTTCTAAGCTGGCAAGTAGATTTTCTGACTGCAGAAGGCCTGAAGAAACATCTGGCCTTGTCTAACATGCCTCTCCCTGGAGAGGTGCTGAGGAGGGTGTGAGCTCCCAGGCCAAGTGTCTCGGCTGTTCTCTGATGTTTTCCCTCCCTACTGTGGGGGCCAAGCAGAGCAGCCTGGCAATATCCTTGTTTGAAAAGAATATTAGTGCTGTCCAATGGGAAGGTGGGCTCTGTGGGACAACTTGTTCTGAAAGGTGGAGCTGGGTTTGCTTTGTGAGTAGCATTTGGCAGTAAATCAAGGGGAGCAGGGGCTATTTGGCTGTGTGCTAAGGAGCTATGTGCACGTAGAAAATATCACCTTATTTTAATACCCTAAACTGCACTCCGTTGCTTATGCTTGCCAGCTTCCAGGAAAGAAAACGTGTTTCTTTGCAATGCTGTTCTAAGGGGTTTACAGCTGGGCTGCCATGGGAGGTGTTGTTTCTGTCACTGCTATTAGTTGGTGCATCTTTATTTGCCTATTTCTGGCAGGCACATCGTGAGCGGAAAATCTGTGAGCCCTAATCTGTCGGGTTTTGGAAGGTGCACGAAGGGTCACTGCTGGCAGCCCCGGCCGTGGAGGGCAGCGGCGGGAGGATTTAGCGGTGTGGAGCACGGAGCACGGCTGCTGCGGGAAGGGACCGTGCTGCCGTAGTTCTGCATGTTGCCATGGAAACAAAGCTGGATCCTTAATCGGGATGCGCGTGGATGTGAACCCACCGTCTGCTGTCCTTTTGGCCTCACCTCCTGCTGTCCCAGTCCCAGCGTGGTCATGACTGCCCTGTGCCAAGTGGGTGGGAGGGGAGCTGGTGTGGAGGACCCTGTGGGGCTGAGGGATGCAGGAGAAGGGTCCAAGGAGAAAAGGTTAAAGTCGTTGCCTGGGAGTGGAGAACAACCTCTGCTGAGGTGGTGGGGGCAAAGGGAGCCTGAGAGCAGGCAGCAAGGGTAAGTCTCCCATGACAGCTGTGGTGGGAAGCACTCAGATACTGGAGTGCCTTGACACTGCCAGAAGGGGGTGAGTCTTGAGAAGATCATTGCTGCAGGGCATGATGCATGGGCGCTTAGGTAGCAGCCAACAGGATAGCTCCAGGAACAGTACAATCGTATCATCACAAATTTAGCTCTGGGACTACACTGAAACCACTTTTCAGCTTCAAGGATCCAAGGTAATACTTCTGCAAGGTGTTGCTGTGCCTTGTGGTCTTTCTAGGTTGTTCAGGTTAGCTCTAGCATTTCTAAGGTGAGGCTGTGGCTTTTTACCATATAGACATGGTATTGAGAGGTCTGAAGTTGCAACGAGGCTGTTGCTGGTGAATTAAAGCAATTGTATAGTGCGCTTAAAACAAGCTTATGCAAAAATGGGTGAGCAAAGAGATCTCACGTATTGTATTCCTTCTGCTCTGTGAGCATCAGTTGAGAAGAAAAATTTGCTAAATGAAAATCTTTTCAGTTGTAAAACTTAGCTCATTCAGTACCTAGAGGGGAGCATTTCAGGGAAACCTAGAAGCTGTAGCAAAAGCTCTTGACAGCTCAAGAGGCAATAATCTCCCTTCTGAGTCCATAAAGACTGCAAGGTAACTGTTAAACACTGAGGGGCTGGTTTGGTGCAAGCTGTAGGATAGAAGGTGTTGCCCAACTTGCAGTCCTGAAAAATCCCCTACCAAGATTCACCAGCAATGGAACCAGTTTATGTCAGCTGTCCATGTCCCAGCAAGAAGAATTAGGACCAGCCTGCTTAAAGTTCTCCTGACGCTTCCATCTGAAATGCTGTTCATGTTAAGTTTATACTGTAAACTTGCACAGAATCTCTGTGCATTGTTAAAATGCTGCTGTCATGGTGCCCAGAGGACTAAGAACTGCCTTTGTTCAAGTCCAAGACACACAGTTGACCTTGTGTAAGGAAACAAACTGCCCTTTTTAGAGGAGCCCTGAGAAGGACTGAGTCCAAGACTGGGAGGGTTTGTATGATTAATCTCTCTTGAAACAGACATGCTGCTGCTTATGGAGTGAAATGAAAGTATTCTGGGGATCCAGCAATGGGTGCATAACAATGAAACACAGAAATTATCAATGGGCTGTGCAAATTCTCCCCCAGAAGACAGCTGAAGGGGAACTCATGGCTATAAAACCTGTTAAAAAAATTTAGGATCCTCAGCCCTTTACATAGGGATGGAGCATGTACATTGTAAAGCATACAAATATGTAAAAATATTGCATACTTTTTATTCCTTGGATATCCTAGAGTTACAGTATAAAGAGAGATTCTGTGGGAAGGCCAGGGAGGGATACCTGGAAAGGCCATGTTTTTCCACTGATGAATAGAAAGGTTTGTCCATAGCCTACTGCTGAATGCACAGGGAGCCTGACCATATTTTCACTTCCACTTAGAGAGCACAATGGAACTTTGAAGGATTAGCCTGAGGAGTGAAAGCAGAGAGATCTACTAGCAGCCCTTAGAAACTGCTGGGTGACATAACAAGAGCAGTTGGACACCAAATGAGCTGTAGAACACTGGGTTGATATTTTTCATGCAGTGTGCTTTATTCATTGAGCTTGCCCACTCTGCAAGGCTGCATGCCTTCAAGAGCACTGACACCAAAATAATAAATGTACATAGTTCTTAAGCTCTACTCCTTCTACTCTTAGAATATAGAAGAGGAGAATGTCCTCTGAGATAAAGGGTGCACAGGTACTGCTGCAGGCTTTTATGCCGTGCAGACCGATGCACAGTATAGGAATGTACACATCCTGCAGGCACTGAGATAATGAAAAGGTTGGGACCCTTGCACTAGCCACTGCTCTTGAAGGAAAGTTTTTTTCAGCTCAATACTTCTCAGGAGGAGGTATTCAGAAGTTTTATATAAAAAAGAGAAAAGGTACTCTCTACTATGAAAAAGAAATATCTTGAAGCTAGATGACGGGACTGATGACTTTATCAGCTTTTAGAATTGCCTAGCTGCTCCCTGAAATAAACCTTGCTGTGGCTAAACCCTTCCCACAAATATTCCCTCTTATGACCTGCCTAAATGAAAGACAATTTTGATCTTATTTCATTTTTGGTTTGGGTTTTTTTTTTAACCCAGTTCTTCCTGTTGTATATTAATTACATGACTACTTGCCCCCATGGAAGGTGGATCCTGAAGGACTATATTTTATCAGGAAGAATAAAGTCTGTTAAAACCATGTCTTGAGTGTTTTCAACCACAGTTTGAAGGCATGCAAGCTGTCTTCCTCTGGGCTGTGGCCAGCGTTGTGTAGTGAAGCAGCCTGTGTAAACCTTGGCTTCTCTCTGAGAACACTAAGCAGAGGCTTAATTAGCTCTGAATGCATGTGTGGTGATGCAGACACTGCTCTTCAGTAAGTCTGGACTTACTGAAGTCCATACTCACCTTACTTCATAGGGATCATTGTCAGATGCTAATCCACTTCAGGTGCTGCCAGCCTGGGTTGGAGTGTAGCTGGCATACTGGAGATGAGACAATTTGCCTATCTTGAGACATCCTGCATGTAATTGCCTTCGTACACATGCACATGTATATGTATATATATACACACACCTGCATGCATTGAGGAACCTGGAGTGCAGGAAGACAGAAAATGAGTCAGAGGGATACAAACTGGAAGGAAAGACAGAACACTACAGCCAATAGTTCTTCCCTTGCAGCCAGTGCAGTGCTGGACATTACTTTTTTTTTCTGCCCTCATATGGTCGTTTGTTCATCTTTTGTCACAGGCCCCGGCCAGGTGATGTTCAGACTGAATAGCTCACTTCTGCCCTGCTTGCTGTAGCCCCTGCTGATGCTTCCATCTACTTCTCACCCCCCATCGTGCTAGAGTGTGTGGTTAAGAAAGAGGACAGACAGGAGGTGCAGGAAAACAAGATGCATCGGCTTTACCTTTGAGTCAGTCAAAGAGCTATTTCTATGCCCTACACATCTCACTCTGGCTTTTATTCTCTTAGATGTTTTTGTTACTCTTATTATTAATGACCAGCAGAGGCAAATTCTTTTGCTGCTTCATCGTTCCCTTTCTCTGCTGTGTTAATCCCGGACAGAAATCTTACGTCTTATGTGCATGTGTGATCTTAAAAAAGATAAGACACTTCAGTCTCAGCCTCAGGTTTTGTTTAAAAATGTACAAAGCCAAATATAGATAGAAAAATTTGAATTCAAGTACAAAAAGTATCTTTATTATGCTGCTGCTTTTAAGTTTTGTCAAGGGCATATTGAATATATAGATATATAGATATATAGATGGCACCTTCTATTAATGTGCAGGTTAGTATAGAAAGAACCTGAATTCAATTATTTGTGCTTCGGCACTGAGTTAAGCTGACTGGAAATGGGCTCCTTGACTTTCATTGTCCAAGCAAAAAGAAGTATAAAACTGAAACTTGTATCACCCTTTTTGCAGAGTCAGGTGGACTGATTCCCACTTCCAGATCCTCTTCATCAAACCCTGAGGAGTGTAAATGTTCATGTGCTTAGATCACAGAGGTGGATACAATGATCCTTTCAGTACCAATCACTGTTGCAGACATGAATATGGAGTACTTCAGGAACTGTGGAGAAGATTTCAGGCTCCAGCTGTGCAAATCTCCTGTGGTCCAGTCTTTTACCAGGAAAGATTTCCACTTCTTTGGAGTTCAGAAATGGCTATTCTGTCAATAGAAAGTTTTCCACAGTTTGTGTCTCAGTCTCATAACAATAAGGGCCATGCAAAACAGCTATTAATCATCAGGGCAAAGAAAAGGAATGGAAGAGCTATGAACTGAACAAAAAGGTAATAGGAAAAAATAATTCAGCAGCTGTGGATTTGGCAGAAGATCCTACATATGTTTGGATGGACATGTGTGCATGCAGGGGACTTCATGTATTTGTGTGTGTCTTTATCTGTAAAGCTGTAGGAAACCTTCTATTGAGTTTTTGACACTTAATAAATGGAAGCTCAAGAACATTTGAGAAGGGAGCTTCTTACCTTTCTAGTACCTGTGTGAATAACTACATTGGTCTGAGAGTTTCCAGTGGGGATGAGGAGAATCAATAATTGTTTAAAACTTTGTCAATCAATTTGATAAGCAAGACAGACATGACAGCATCTTCCCAACAGGGGCACTTGTCACTGGTTGATTAAGAAGGAGAGCTGGATAGAGAAAGAGACAGTAGGTGCTGCTTTCACCCATCCTGGAGCACAGGAGGTAACTAACGATGGCCAAAGCAAGCTCTAATGGGGATCGGGTCTTCAAGAATGATGGAAGCTGCATATTGAAATCCTTATTGATTGTTTCAGCCTAGGGCTCTCACAACACCCTGCAGTGATATAGTAGCTTTCCAAAGCAGGGGCTGAATCCAGAGGCCTGATCCAATGGGTCAGGAATCCATCTTGTCCTCAGACTTAGAGAGTCCCCAGCTAGATCTGATACCAGAATGAGGGTCACCAGGGTGGTGCAGGCTGGGATTTGAACTAGTTATCTCTCCTGACTTGGCAACTCTACTGGACATGAGCTGGAGTTTCCACAAAGTGCTGATTAACAGATGCCTTAGGGTCAGTTCATGGTTTCTGTGCCTCCTGTTGCCTGGTGCAAACATACACGTTCTGTGCTAATGAGACAGCTGCTTGCCAGCAACGTGTCCAAACAGAAATGGACCAGGGTACTGTTTCTTCATTTTATGCCCAGATTATTTCATATTATTCCGGAAGTATAATGCAGGGGGTAAAATCCCTCTTAAAATGAAACCACACAGAGCTGCCTTCTTGCTTGCTATACAGAGCAATGATTTGACATTGCTCCTATCCCAGACCTTGCTGTAAAAGACAGGTTGGAGTGAGCTGAGGTGAGTCAGGTTTGGGAGAGCTCAAGGCAGGAAGGAATTGTACTCTGAGCAGGCAGCACCTCCTTGCAAAGTGATAGAATCTAATCTGGAGGGTGCAGTGGAGGGTAGCATTGATCCTCATGGTCTCAGAACGCTGTGAGTGTGAAATGGCTGAACGCTTACTCCCAGACCCAGGAGGAGAAAAGGTGGGCTCACTTCTTTCCGAGTGGCCCCTCAGTCCCCCTCCCGTTCCGGAGCGTCTCTGCAGTCCCAGCAGCTTGTCGGGGCATGACCTCGGCGCTGTGGTCTGGGTGATGGCGCCCAGCCCCAGTCTTTGCAGCCCCTAAGCCGACGGGCCGTACCGTGCCGTGCCGGGCCGGGCTCCGCAGCGCTCCGGGGTGCCGTGCGATGCCTCCTCGACGGGATGCCGGCGGTCGGGAGCCTGCGGCCGCGGCGGCATTTCGTGTGCTCGGTTGCCGGGGAAACTTCGCTGCCGAACTGGGACCAGAGCGGTGAGGCAGGAGCAGTTTTCTCCTCTCTCTCTCTCTCTTTTTAAAATTTATCTTTCCTTTGGGAGATACTCAGAACATCAATTATGTCCCTCAGAGAAGAGGCAGCCAGGTATGAGGTAATAGGAAATTTGGAGTCTGTGCAGTCTAGTCAGACCTCAGCTCTTGGTTTTGTGCACTTGCTAGAGAGCTCTCCTGTTTTAAGTGAGTGTTTTGTTTCGTTTTTCCTTCGAGTAACGGAATTGCCCATTTACTGCTGGCCAGGATGGATGAGGCTGAAGGCTTTTATTGCTCCTTGCCTTAGGGAAAGCAGAGGGCACATCTACACGGACTTTGCCTTCAGCTGTTCGCTCATTTGCACTCTAAGGCAAGGCAACTGATCCAAAGGGTATGAAAGTTTTATCAGTGTGTTAAAAATTATCAAAACTGGTTACTAATGCCAGCCTGTGAGAAAAGATCAAATCCTGGCACAATATTACCTTAAATTGACTACCTTGCTTCAGCTGTAGAGCATAGGCATCTTAGAGCATAGGCACAGCCAACTTCACTCTGCCCATAAAGGCTGACTAGACCTTGGCATCATCAGGACTGCAGGTGCCATCTGTTAGGACAAAGAAAACAACTAACAGCTTAGCCTGCAGAAGGGTAATGATTAAAAAAACAAGGCAGAATTTGAGAGAAAGGGAGTATCACTACTTTATGAGACAGAAGAGGAATAGTGGCACTTAACAGACAACACTCTGACCTGTCCACAGCTGAACCACAGTGAGAAGAGATCTTAAGCTCCTGAGAGTCTCAGCGGGCATTGGATGCAGTGCTGAACTTCCAGGACTTATCTAAATAGCTTTTGTGAACCTTTGGAGGTTCAGCTTATATTAAGGTTTGCTCATAATAAGAGACCAAAGGCATACTTGATGAAATGGAAAAGCAGTTAATTTAGAAATGACAAAAAGAAATAGTATTTCACCCAGGATAGTTGATTTGAGAAATTTATTCAATGACATCTTGCCAAATACTGTGACTCGACTTTTTTAAAAGTGGTAGTGGATAGTTTTATGACTCCTATTGATTAATAAGGCTGTACCAATGACATCCCATTCAGCTTACAGTCAAAATTCAGTCCTTACTCTGGAGGATAAGACAGAAGAGAAGAGCCAGGCAAACACCATGATGTAATCGGATGGATGAGTAATGGGGCAGTCTGACTTTCATCTGTTTTGGGCTGGCAGTGTCAAGATATTAAGCCAGCCTAGTAAGCTTGTCTGAGCTGGGAAAGGGAAACTGGTCCTGGGCTGTACAAATTGCCAGCAGGGTATAACACGTCACCTGGTGGGCGGAATCTACCCAGTGTGGCCAGTGGTTTAATCCATCCATGTGCTCTCAGCAAACAAGGAAATACACACATACAGAGGTGAAAATGGAAATGTAACAGTCCTGGTGTGAAAACTGTTTATCCTGGCAGCCTGCTAACTGCCATTTCTCCTCTGTGGAAAAATGCCTGGCATCCATGTATGATGCTCTAAGAAGCTGGTACAGCATGCCATCTGACATTAGCCTGCTTTTACCAGTAATTGTTTATAAAATTCACAAACGTACACCTTCTCTTTAGCCAAACAACTGAATTTCTCTGAATTGTATAAGTCAGACAATGGCCCTGGTATGTTTTACTCTTTCGTCTTTTTTATTAACTGCATGTGGTATGGAGTGAAACAATACCAAGATCAAGATTACAGAATCTGGGGTATCTTGTGTTTCCTCTGTTGCAAAGTCTTTTGAACGAATTATTTCTGTAGACCCTTAAGTGGAAAGTGGAAATCACTTAGCTGTTTTCAGCCCTTGAGTCATATTTAATTGGAGACTTTTTTATTGCAGCTCTCAGGAACTCCTTGGTGCTGGAGCACTTGGACTGTTGCCCCGGGGTTAGTGCTCTGCAGCAGATCTGTTTCCACTGCTACAGAGAGATTCATATCCAATTCATGACTGTGGTCTGTGTATACGATAATGTTGAAATGTGTAGTTAGTGTCATTATACGTGTGAATTTGGTGTATTTGTTACATTTACCAGGGTAACAAAATTGAACTATGCTAACAACTCTAGATTCTTCATTGCAATTAGTAGCCATCAGGGATTGTGGCTTCCAGAGAAGACCTAGAGAATCGAGAACCATTCTCCTAATTAATTCATCACAGTATATCCTGTCTGTTTTTCTGTCAGTGGGGACACTGAACTGTGTCTCTTGCTATCACTTCTCCACCAATTTCTGTAACCATCATTTCTGAGTTATGTATCCTTCTGTCAAATAAGTCTAGTGTGTTCAGTAATTATTGCAAGAACAAGGGAGGGAACTGAATACATGATATAGTTATATAAACCACATTTCTGCATCTAAAGAATTTGAACTTGCCTCTGATAGCACGTCCCTTGGAGGATTTTAACTAAGAACGATCCACTCACCAGTGAATCAGAACAGGGGAAAAGGATTGCAAGAGGTCATCTGCTGTGCCTGCCAAAATCCACAGTAACCCAGGGAACCTGCTTCAGTAAAACAGGAAAGTTTTGAAATCCTAGTTAATAGTATCAACTAGGTGGAGTCATTAGGAAGTGACACAATCCAATGTGCTCCTACTTTACTTTGAGTAGATTTTGCTGTGAATGTGTGTATTTGTGGAAATGTGTGTATGTGTGTGTGTGAGATGCAGAGCTGCTGCTCTAGATGCCACTCCCACCAGGAGGACATTATATTAGGTCTGTAGTGTCACCATGTTTTCAGTCCCTACTGCAAGCATTCAAGAAAAGACTCACACAGCATGATACAGCACGTACTAATAAAACCAGAGTTTTATTGTACTGAGTTGTTGAAAACTAAAGAAAAAAATTAAATTTGGAGAGGAAAAACCAAACAGGCAGAAGATCCTGACTGTAGGCTTGCCTGAGGCAGTAATGCATTTGTGGTGAGATAAACAGAAGTAAATGAACACTTAAGCAACAAAGATCCTGATTTTCTGCCAGATATGTTATAAAAAATGGGACTCAGACATATAGAAAATTTAATTATTAGACGTTGAACTGTTGTGGCATTTTCTGTCATGAGCAGTAAAACTCCCAGTGAATCAAGTATCCCACCAGGACTGCGACAAATAGGTACCCAGTGGTGTCTCAGTTTTGAAGAAAAGAAATACACAGATAGGGAAATGAAAGTCTGAGTTTTCCCAGAAGTTATTTGGTGCTTGCTCACTCACTTTTGCCCCCTCAAATTGTGTGGTAGACAGGACTGAAATCTAAACAAGAGGCAACCCTGTGTGATTTGGCTGTTGGTCATAGAGGAATTTTGCAAATCAAGACTGTACTAAAGACACATGAACAGCTTTTCTTGTAAATCAGGAAAATGAGAAGAGGGCTTTGGAAAGTGAGAGTGGTGTGAGTCATTAGGATCTGATAGGATCCCCTCTGCAAACCAGAAAGGAAGAGCAAAGTCCAGTTGTTAAATTATGGCTGCACAGGAAGCTTCATGAAGCAGCAAATGGGGTCAAATATACAGATATTCCTAAAAGCCTCATAAAAAGGGGCTATTACCCTAGCGGCACAAATTGTTTTTCTCCTGCACCTGTATGGAGACAGCAGACTAGGGCATTTTGCAATGACATGTTGTATTTCTCAAAATCCAAGAAGCAAACAAGTGCTCTGGACTTAACTCCTTACTTGAATTCCTTGTGCCTAACACACCAGGCCTTTGTGGGGTCTGCCACTTTGAAGCTGAAGGAGCTTGCCACCAGTGGCAAAAGTACGTTCATGGAGCAGCCACCAGAACATGGAGCACACAACCAGATTACATTCAGGTAGGCTGCACAGAGAAAACATAGCACACTGCTCTCCTCACTCCCCAAGTCAGCAGTCAATACCACATCTCAGTGGAAGGCTATCCAGTTCCTTAACATGACTAGACCCCTGCAACTGTTTTTGGGGAGCTTGCATTCCCCTTCTTTACAGATGTTTCCTAGTCTGCCCCATGCCAAGATGCAGTTTTGCTCTGGATAGTAAGATGTTGTTTGTAAGGCAGTAATTACCTTTGCTTGCCTGGGGAATCTAGAGTGCCTGCTAGGAAGGAACTTGTGAGAAAAGCTCCCTGGAGACCTCTCCTGCCATATCTGAGGTAAATGGCTCGTTAAATGGCAGTGATTGGTTTCAAATGGTAAAGCTGCAGGAGTACTCGTGGGAGTCCTGGGAGTCACCTGCATCTTTGGTAAGGGCTCACATCTTCAGTGAGGTGTGGGTCAGACCTAGCCTATCAGCAAGTCTGAAGAACTTAGAAGTGTTGGTGATAGTACTTGATTGTTCTCTAAACCTTATGGTGCCTCTACAGACCCTCTTCCATCCACCTAGGAACTCACTAGCCACCAGTCTCCAAGAGGAGGCTTCATGGTGAGTGCATTTGTACCTTCACTGTGAGCAATCCAGCCTTCTTATCTCAGGGGTTAAACATGCAGGAGGAGGAGGCAATACTTGTCTCAGCATCGGTAAACTTGGAGCAGATTTTCTGTGGGAAGCCATCTGTCAGCTGCGGAGTGGTGCTGTGTCAATTGATCAGCTCCACCTCCAGCTCAGCTCTGCAAACTACAGATCCCTGACCTTGTAGGGTGACAGTGGGGGAGTATTGGGATCTCTGGAAGCACTGAGATCCTGTAGTGGAGCTTCTGCTCTTTCAGACTTTGTGAGGGACATCCTGCAGCATCTTGCTGTCTCTTGCAGCAGGTAGCTATGGAAAGCCTGAGCTTTCAGTTGAAAGGGCTGTTAGGAGAAAGACAAGCTTTTTCTTGTTGCCAGGGGATTGTATGTCACCTGGATGATATGAAATGTAGGGGACTTCTGGTTTAATCTCAACCTATCCCTATCCCACACTGAAATGTGTCTCCTAGTGTCAATGCTGAACCATGTTTTGGCTGTTTCAAGGTTGAAAATGAAGGTGGAAAGTGTGAAATTTCTTCAGGAGAAAAATAGGAACTTGTAATGTTCTGTAAAAACCCTTAATGTCTGGAAGGATAAAATACTCCTTTTTGGTTTTAGACTGTCATAAAGCAGTAATGATTCTATAGGGTATAAGATCTGTCTCCTAACTTAAAAACTTTCACTCTAACACCACAGTAAGATCAAATTCATGCTTTGTCTGATAGCCCTGCTGTTCTCTGTAAATTCAGCTCCTTCTCTTTTTACTTGACTTTCCATCTGGCATGCCAAAAAACAAGGTTGGAAAGAAAATTGTGGCTTCTGGACATTTTTCTTAGTTTGCTTTTTGTCCCCCAAAAAAGGCAGTCACTGAGATTTCTATCCAACTCTGTCAGCAATTCTCCTGATTTATTATGAGAGGGACACTTTCTTCTACACTGTTGTCTGTCCTTCCTTCTTCAGCCCTCTCTGAGTGCTGAGTTGGTTAGGGAATGAAGAACATTTGGCTAGCCCAGCTACTGGGGTGATTAAGTGCCAAGAGACATCTTGGCAAACCGAAAGCTAGACTGGCTTGCACCTCCTTAATGCTCTCGTTTTGAATATAAGTTGCCACTTCTTGCTGCTTCTATAATAAAAATGCCAACAGTTGCTCAAGAGCTATTATTGCACACACAACCAAGTGGCCTGTGCTGTTTGATTTAAGGAGGGGTGCTTAAATTTCTCAATGGAGAGGAATTGTTTAGCTGGGTTGTGATAAAGCTATCTATTTGGTGTATTGATTTTTGATGTTCTGATGCACTCTGGTTGGTGAGGAGCTCCGAATTTTCTCCCTGAGTCTTTGGGGCGGAATTCTCTTCAACAGTTGGGTGGTGCACTCATGTGGAATGAACTGTCAGCAGGCATTTTAGCTTGACCCTGTTTAAATCACTGGGAGGACATTACCTCGTACACTGTGCTATCATGCCTACTAGGTCCTGAGAGTGTGTGTATGCAGCCTCAAAATACTAGTGAATTTACCATCTTGTGTCCCTTATTTGTCACTGAGGAAGCAAACAGATGAGACTTCAAGATGCTGTGTGTCACATGTTCCTGGAATTCAATAACCAGGCCCTTCAGATCCTGAACTTCCTGCTGGAAATGGTGTAAAATTGCAGTCAAGTCAGAGGCTGTTATGCATAAGTTTAGAAAGACTCCTGTTGAACTTAATATAAAAATAAATACTAGTCATCCATGTAGCTGTCTTGCCTTTTCATGTTACAGTTATAGAGTCTTTGCACTCTAGCATTTAGTTTGCTACAAGTGGCTTTCAAAGGCACTGTGCAATGAGTGGTGTTGGAGATACTTGTTCAGGCTTTTTTCAAATTCTGGCAGATGCTGTGAAATAATTTGATTTTTCCTCTGTCTTTTCTAATTTTCTGCATAAGTTTCAAAGATATAAAGTATGTTTTTATTAGAAGAGCAAGTTCTTTTCCTGAGCACGGTTCTAAGAGAAGGGGGTGAATTCCAGTGATAAAAATATGAGTTATTTTCTGTGTGTTGAGCAGCTCCAGTTGCTGTTCCTGTTTTTTTTTTAACTTGTTTCCAATTTGTTGCTGCTGTCTTTTCCTTCATCTTTTTGCATACATTTATTTTTTCACTAAGCAAAGAGCAGCCCTAAGAGAACTTTCACTTGTGGGTGGTGAGCTGTATGGAGGAAGTGAACAGAGTTTAATCACCAAACCTCATGCGAGAGGCATGGGGATCTGGGAACAAGGACCCTTTTGTGTAGGATGTGACCCATAGGGAGCTCAGGAAAGAGAAACACACAGCTTAAGTCTGGGTTTGGGATCAGGCCTTTTTTTTTTTTTCCCCTGGAATTGCTGAGCTGTAGCATATTTGGTCAATATAGAAAATGGCTATAGGTAATCAAAGCCATGACTAAAGGATGAATGGTTGATTGATTAACTACATCCCTGCTGAAAAACAGCTTTACCTGCCAGGCTGTAGGAGACTTAATTTGGTAGAGAGCTGTTCTAAATGTGACTGTCTTGAGGCACAATGACTTTCCCCAGGTCTAAAACTCCTGAATACCTCCTTTTGTATCTTTGGTCCAGTTTTCTAGGCTCATTAAAAGACGGTGGGGCTGTTCTCATTCCTAGAAGTGGATTTAGAGAACTTTCTTATTATAATGGGAATCTCTACACAGAGAAATATAATTTAATATATAATTTAATTCTGCTGTTTTTCTTTTTTTTGGTTGGTGTGTGCTTTTTTGTGGGTTTTAAATTTTTTTTTTTAGTTTTTTTTTAATATTGCTGTTGGGGTTTTTGTATGATCTAATCCTACTCTACAGAAATCAGTGTGAGTTTGCAGTTGATTTTAAAAGATAGAAGATAAATCCGTAAGAGAGGATATTGGCAAACACTTTTTTCCATTCATTTACATCATGAATTGGGCAAAAGCAGGTATCTGTATTTTTGTGAATCTGTCACAAATCAAAAGCCTGGTATCTGGTGAAATCCCAGGACCAAAGAAGATTTACACTGTGCCGTTGGAGACCTGAGATCTGTACAAAACTCCCCTGGAATCTTGGAGGTTGTAAAGTGGTACAAGTTCTGATTTTTGCAAAGATGAACTTAGTATGTTAGAAGGATATGAAAGCAATACCAAGAGAAATATTGAGCTGACATTTCTCTAAAACATGGTGTAAACAAACCTAATTATAGTTTAGAAATCTCTTTTTTAATTTTAATGTATTTTATATTGTTCCTAGACTGAGCCTTCACAGTTGTTGCTGCTTGTGTTGCTGCTTGCTTTGAGAGGAACTTGCAGTAGAGCCTGTCAGACCTATTTGTATCCACTACTTTTGCCTACTCTATTTGTACTTTGGACTGGATACTCAACCTAGAGCGACTGTCCCAAAAATCAGTATCAAAGCTGCTGTGTATCCTGTTTATGCTACATATAAGGTTATGATAATCCTGGGATTAAGGCTCTTAATTTCACGGAAATATTTTGTACATATTCTGTTTTTCTGTCCTCGCTTGTGTACCGCTTGTCTGTTAGAATCAAGCCTAACATTTGAAACCTCTAAGTAATTTTGGCCACCTGCCTTTAAAAATAAAGTAAGGACAGCTGGTCATAAAAAGGATTTTACTTCCTTCTCACTTGCTTCACTTAAATTTTAAATTTTAAAAAGTTAAAAATCCTTAAGCTCTGCCCAAGATACGAAGTGTAAGATTCTGTGTGCCTCCACCTTCATGCTCAATGGATTCACTAGGAATGCTGTTTATTTCCTTTGACCTATTCTTGTTTTCTTTTTCTCTCTCTTCCTCTCTTTTACTTCCTATTCTAGGATGAGTCATCCATGTTCTTCCAGTTTGGCCCATCAATAGAACAGCAAGCTTCTGTCATGCTCAATATCATGGAAGAATATGACTGGTACATCTTCTCCATTGTCACTACTTACTTCCCTGGTTACCAGGACTTTGTGAACAAGATCCGCAGTACCATTGAGCACAGCTTTGTGGGTTGGGAACTGGAGGAGGTCCTTCTGTTGGACATGTCCCTGGACGATGGTGACTCAAAGATCCAGAACCAGCTCAAGAAGCTCCAAAGCCCTGTTATCCTGCTCTACTGCACAAAGGAAGAGGCCACCTACATTTTTGAGGTGGCCAACTCAGTGGGTCTGACAGGCTATGGTTACACGTGGATCGTGCCCAGCCTGGTGGCAGGGGATACAGACACAGTGCCATCCGAGTTCCCCACCGGGCTCATCTCTGTCTCATATGATGAATGGGACTACGGTCTTCCTGCCAGAGTAAGGGATGGAATAGCCATAATCACCACGGCTGCTTCTGATATGCTGTCTGAACACAGCTTCATCCCTGAACCCAAGAGCAGCTGTTACAACACCCAGGAGAAAAGGATTTACCAGTCCAACATGCTCAACAGGTAAGGGAAAGAGGTAGGCCAGCCTTACAAGTGGGGGGTCAAAGAAGATCTTTGATACTAGAATATTTCTGCTAGGGCATGTGGTGCTTTGAGGCAGCAGGTGGTGTTGGCCAGAACCTGGACAAGGGGAGGTGAGCTGAGGGTGGGACCCGTGTTGCTGTGCATCATGAGTGCCAGCGTTGTCACCTCCTTAGCCTCCATACAATAGAGAGGGCAAGTCAGCATGAGGAAGAGGAATAATGAAGGCAATAGTGCAAAAATTTGAGTGTGCCCCTCGATGCACAAATTTTTGCTTTCATAACAGCACTGGACTTCTTGGAGTGTCTTTGCATGACCAGCTCTGCAACTCTCAGGTGGGTTCATGCTGCACGCGGTGGGAATATTGGTGTTGAAATCTAGAAGGCACCAGCTTCTGTTCCAGGCACTAGCACTATGTGAATGGGTGTCCTTTATGGTTGTGTTTAACCTACCTGGAACAGTTTCATGGCAACTGTTGTCTGAAGATCAAGTGTTCTTCTGGTGTTCATTAGCTCTGAATTACAGGAGAGAAGGAAATGCAAAGAGAGGTGGAGAACTAGAGCTGCAAAAAAAGTTAGAGTCATCGACTGTGCTCAGATCCTGCTTCATACTGGAAGCCTTATAAGACCTTGGATGTCTTAAGAATCTGGTTTACCTCAGAGGAGGGCTTGTGCTATCACCCTGCTCTTTGGCACTTCATTGGCCATTGTCTGCTGTGTGTTTTGGGTTCCCTTCTCCCTTGTGTACCTTATGTAGAAAGCCTAGTACTTTGATTAGAATGGCAAGTTTTTCAAGATTGAAAAAGGCATTTAAAAATAGAGAAAACCTGTTTGAATAAACATCTTCTTTTTACCCAAATTCAGCTTTTCCTAAGAAACAGTGCTAAGACATCTGTTTAAGGACATAGAGGAAGCTTCTTGTCAACAACCTCTAGAATGGCACTCTCATTACTGGATGTTCCTTTTTGTCCCAAATGGAGTTTTAGCATGTATCAAAGCAACCCAGATAATTAAACATGGAATCTGCAATTACCCAGATGCCCCCTAACCTTCTCAGCTGTCATTGTCCAATGTTTTACGTATAAAATCCTTAGATATGTTAGACCCTTTGTGGTGGGACAAGGAGAATCCAGGCCATAGCCATCAGGCCACACAGAGCTCAGTGTCTTTGTTCATTTATAATGTTGAATCATTGAGCAGCGTAAATGTGATGGATTGGTCTGCATACTGTGACCCCTCCCTGTCAACTGTACTAGGCAGATAGAGGTACTAGAGGACAAAGAAGCAGATTTTTACTTTGCCTGAATGTTGGGAACTGAAAGAGAACTTTATTCTTTGGCCTATTATGTTATCCGTATTGCTATTTGTTCTTTGTCAATATCCACTGGCATATTACCAGGTCTTATTGCCTTTACTTCCTCTTCCCCATGCTGGTTTTTTTTTTTCTCTATGCAATTCTTGAAACTACCAAAGGTGCCCAAAGCTTTTAATAAGTTTCCTTCCCAGCTAGGCTTAGAAGTAAGGGTCTTTTTTCTGCTGATCTTTTGAGTCATAACTGGAATGATTAAACAGGGAAAATATGTTTAGTGTATACAAAGTAATGAGAAGTAACACAAAGGCAGGCTTTTTTTCTACCTTTCCAAATGAAGAGGGATTTTGGGGGAAGCTCTATTGTGTCTTTTCAGCAGTTATCCAGAAAACAAAACGTTCCCTGCTATGTGATGCAGTATTCTGCAGAGACCTTCTGCTGATTGGTTCTGTTGACACCCTATTAGCCTATGCACAACATCATACCCATATAGCCATGCTGCTTCAATGGCCCAGCATAATCTCTGCATATCACCTTTTTGCACTGTATAGAAGTTGCCAGCTGAGAAACTCTTGAGTCTAGGTATGACGGTACTGCTGTGCTGTGTAGATGTGCCCCGAAGCCTGGGCACCCCACATGAAAGTAATTCTCGTCACTTTTGAAGATACTAGCTTTCTTCTCACCTTCATGGCCCAAATCATGCTGTTTTTCCTCCCTTGTCTGCTTTGGATACAGCATTCACAGAAATGAGTGCCAATACATGTAGATATACCCAGCTTAGTTTGGGTACTGACATCAGTCTCACTGAGAAGCAGTCAATTAGTCCATGTCAAGATCTGTTCTGCCACTGTGTAGATTGATGCAGGCACCTGAGTTCACTCAGAAATAATGATACTTTTTCAGTTGCTTGTGAGCGCTGTGCAAATATTCACTTTGCCTCGCACAGTGCTGGCCTGTGAGGGGGTTCTGTCCCTGCCTCCTTCTCCCCCCCTCCCCCCCAAACACGTTTCCACCCTCTCTGTATTTCTGAGTGAAATGGTTAAATAATTTGACTTCAGTGAGTTGGGTGCTTGGTTTTTTATTTAAGTCAAAATACTTTCAGGCACCTTTGAAGTTTAAAAGCTAGTGGTATCTGAAATAAGCCATTGCTTTTACAAATCCAAGGGTTTGATAGCAATTGGGTGGCTTCAAACTCAGCCTCGCAGCCTGGAGTCTGTGCAGGAGGAGAGGCAGAGGAGAAGCACAAGATGTGGAAAGAGGCAGACATGAAGGTGTGAGTTCATCTCACTGAGCCAAAGCCCACAGAGATTTATAGCTGTAATCTGTGTTCACACCTTCAAGTTCCATTGAACTTGCTGGAATTTAGTATGTGCTAAGCTTTAAACCTCTCCTGATATGCTTTGTCTATCTGAAGTCCTTAAATTTCTCCTGAAATGCTTTGTCTATCTGAGTTATTACAGACTCTGCAGATCTGCTTGCTTCATACTTTCCCTAACCTTTCCACCTGTTAAGATCCCACAGTAACTTGTGCGTTGTACACACCAGGCAGCAGCAATACCTGCATGTCTGGAACATGGTTTGGCTCACTTTGGACTGGACTGGACTGCAGGTTCTGGAAAGCTAATTTAAGTCTTGCTATGGACCCAGCAATTCTATATTCAGCCATCTGCAACTTACAGTTCCCCCTCCGCATGCCTACACAGAATAGAGAAATGCATGTACGTGGGCTTGATGTCTGTGGAGACGAAATGTGTGTGTATGTGACCTCAGATGAAGCATCACCATGTAGCTACTGTTTCAGAAGCTCTTGAAGCTAATCCAAAGTGGTCCAATTTGCTTCAAATCCATAGCTGGGGAGGCAGTGCAATAAAGGAATTGTCCCATTTTATTATTTGGAAAGTGACACACCCAACTAAAAAAAAATGTATAATTTAATTCATCTGGGGCACCCTGTACACTAAGACTGTGAATTAGTAATTTCCCAAGATCTGCCTTTGAACTCTGACCATTTCTTGCTATTTTTTCACCTCTTTTGAAAGAGTAGGTGTTCTGAATGCAGCTAAAATCAAATGGTCTTGCTCAACATGGTGTCAGTGGTTGATCTGGGTATATAATGGAGTAAGGAGAAAATTAACTGAATGTTGCTCAGATTCTGCATATCTTTCCTCTTTTTACACTGACACTTGTTCATTTTTGCAACAGCTTGTGCAAACAAAGTTTTGTTTGAAGTATGGCTGCAAGCACAAAAAGAATCAAGACAGACTTTTATCTAAATGCCATTTCTTGATGTAGGTGTTTGGTCTGCATCTTCTTGTATCACTAATGGTCTCATAGCAACTGTGTCTGGTCTGCCTTGAAAGTGGTTCTCTTTCGTATTAGACTGGAACTGCAGAAGTATGGACCATTGAACATTGTGGATTTGGTCCAATAAGTGAACCTGCTGATGAGAGAACGTCACTGAAAAGTAGGAGAATGATACTTTGAGAAAGGATTGTTCTACAAGGTTTGCTAGTTTTCTTTTTGAATGATATTTGAGGAATTTTTTCTCTAGTGAGGGATTTATCTCAATTTATGCTGATTAGGTGATGATTTGGAATCCAAATATCGAAATGCTGTTTCCCAGTTCAATTAGAGTCTTTAATTCTTTGTTCTGTTTGTGATAGTTACCTATTCACTTATTCATTCATTGTCTCAGAAAGAAATCTGGTCTGAATATTTCAGTCTACCAAGTTTATAGTTATCCCAACATCTGGTCTTCTGGGCACCCAGCAAAACCACTCTGTGCTCTGCTCTTTTTTACTGGGTGAGAAGATCTCTAAGGTTGGGAAGGAAATGCTCAGATGAGGCGTTCTTACCTCTTGGCCCTTCCTAGGAGAGTTGCTAGGCTTCTAGGCATCCTGCAAAGCTCATCTTTTCTTCCTTCACCATGGCTGCTGAGGAGTGAGTGGGACGATGTGGATGTGTTTATAGGCAGCCTTCTGCTTATTTCGTTATTTTAATTGATGGGACAGATTTCCTTGAGCTCTGGATTGGTGCTTCTCATTACATTTTAGAAAAGGGAAGAAATAACTAAATGACAGGAGCATTCTTGCAAGTGGAATTCAGAGATGAGTCATGAGAAAAGAATATAATTTCTGGCACACATTTGGGGAATGGAAGCTCAGCTGTTTTGTATGGATATTCACAGTCATTGGGCTACATAAGCTATGGTTTTATTACAGCCTTCAATGAGACCTGGGTTCTTTCTACTTGTTGTCATGGCTGCTTGTGAATGCTGGGCCATAACTACTAGTTTGTTGTTGTAGGGTTACTAATGAATTCTCCACTGATTGGCTTTTATAGTCTCTCATTTAACACCAGGCTGCACACACCAGATTTCATTTTAATAAAAAGTGCAGTGGAGCATTTGCTTTGGAATTAAAATACAAATGTGGAATTATACCACCTTTGCAAAGAAATAATTTTAGAGGGGAAAAAAGGTTAGGTTCAGCTCGGCACCTCAGATTCTTCAAATATGAAAACAGCTGGCACGCTAGTTCAGTGCATTATTTGGATGTGACACTTCCACTCTGGGGGAAATAACTTTAATGTGAAACTTACCATGCCAAAAAGATACAAAATGCAGAAGAACCTCTGATGAGTGCTTGGAAACTGTTTTCCCTGGAACAACCAGGGCAAGCTCTGTTCTCACATGGCCACATTCCCCTAATGGAAACTAGAAATTGCTGGGGCTTAGATACCTGAACAGTGAGTCAGTGAGCAGAGAAAGTTCTTGCAATTGGGTTGTACAAATAAATTGCTTCTCTGGAAACTCAAGACCATATGGGCTGTACATATCCCCAAAAAGGTGCAGTGCCCCTTCAGGGTATTGTGTCACCCTGGTACTTGTCAGCAGCACCATGCCCATAGCATCCTGGACTTGCTTTCCCCAGGTCAGTGCCAAGGACAGTGCCCAGGTAACACCTTTCCTTGTTTCTCTGGTCTCTCTCAATCCATCCTCCTGCCCTCTCCTCTCCGGTCATGGCAGCCACCGCCTTCCACATCAGACATGGGGATCATCATATGTCATTTGCAGGTACTGCCACGGGGCCACTCTGTGTCGTCTCCTAGTTGAGTGAGTCACACATCTTCACACAGTGCAGTAAAGGAGTTGAGGGCAGGAATGGAGAACAGACCATGTGCACTGCTCCATTTGTAGTTTTGTTGAGTTACCCTCATACTAAGAGACCGGAGCCCTGTCTCACTCAGTTTGGCAGGGCTACATCTACCTGCTTAGCAGCTGGCTGGGATGCCCTGCTCCAGCCCTTGAATGCAGTGGTGCTCCAGTGGTGGGAGGCACAGTGCTGGGACTTGCTTCTTAATGCCGGAGAGGTTGTGAAAAAAGGTTTAAGTGGCATGTTCCCAGGCATGCAGAAATTGCCCTTTTCAGAAACTTGGAGGGCAAGGGAGCATATGTAACTTTTGACCTTTTGGAGCCTTTAAGCCCATGTCTTGTTAGCAGCTCATTATGTTCCCACTGGTTAGTGTGTCCTGCTGCCATCAGGTTGGTGCAGACTGGCAGCACGTGGCGTGAGTGCTGCTGACAGATTAAAGATCCCTGCTGCTGAAATCTGCTTGTTCCTGTCACTGTTCCAGCAGCAGCCAAAGGCTGGGGCTGGCCTGTGCCTCCTGCCTGACAGGGTCTCTCTTCCTCTCTGCATCCTTTGTTGCACATCACCTCACTCTCTCTTTGTGCATACTGCCATCACTTTTTTCTGTCCCTGTCTTTCATCTCCTATTGCGTTTCATTTGCCCTGCATGCGTTGCTCTTTGTCCTGGCGGTGCAGTACTGGTGAAAGGTGCTGGGTATTGGCCTGAGGCAACTGGTTGTTCATGATGCCTGGCCAGGAGGTGAACAGTCCTGTGCCACCAAATCTTGGAGGAAGCACTGGCTTCCTCTGACACTTCTATTTTTCTGTCATTTGAGGGTGATGCTGAGGGCAGTTTGTAACATGCTCTTGATCCAAACCTCCCCCATACAGGTGGGCTGCTAAGGGTGCCTGCTGCAGAAAGGCAGTCTGTGTCTGGCTGTCCTACTTGATTTGCCTTGCTCTTAAGCAGTCCTACTTGGGCACTGGGAAGCACAGCTGTCCTGCAGTGGAAGGTCAAATATTAAACTAACTTGTATGCTGGTAGGATGCTGGAGATCCTTGGCTTCTCAGTGGGAGTATATGACGGCACAGCAAAAATGTTTGTTCCTCAGCAGGCACCACTGGATGTCTTAGTCCTGCACAGCTGGACTTTGTCAGAGGGGAGAGGAGACACTTGCTCTGTGTGGACAGCTGGGTTTTTCATCCTCTTTGCAATTAAAATAGGATCACGGAATCACAGAATATTCTGAGTTGGAAGGGACCCACAAGGATCATTGAGTCCAACTCAAGTGAATGGTCTATACAGTGATTTAACCTGCAACCTTGGAGTTGTTAGCACCTTGCTGCAACCAGTTGAGCTAATAGAGGGGTTCAGGTGAAGTGATGGGTTTTTGGCAAGGGTTGTTATTGGATTAAAGGACATACCCTTTCATAAAGGCCTCCAAAATCCACCAGCTGGGAATGAGTTTTGGTATGCACCATCAGTTTCCAGATGGGAAAATGTCCATATTCTGCTTCCAGCCCTCTGAGACATCTCCTGCTCTGCAGCCAAATCCAATTAGTGCTAATACAGTGGCAACTTCACTTGCTGGTGACAATATGTTTTAATGTGTGCACTCAGACTCTCTCCACTCCTCATGGAAAGTGAGTCAAAATCCTCCCTCTGTGGTGGAACTGTGAAACCACAAACCCAACTCTGGCTACAGTTTAGCATCAGCTACACCATTGCTGATCCTACTCTGATCACAAAATGCAGTTAGGATCCTGTGGGCTTTAAAGTGCCTCAGGGAATTTGAAAACCTGCTTTAGCAGAGCAGTGGAGGGAAGATGAGAAATACCCTCTTTCCTTCAAGAACTGGCTTGATGGGGCAATGGATATTTTCTCGCTTGCACACCTGCACACTGAGGGCTGGCCATATGCGGTTTCCTCACTGGAGCCTGTCAGGAACATGTGCATTTTTTTTCCTTTCTGATAGAAACGTAGTTTCTTTTTTTCCCCCCTTCTTTCGTCCCCTCAGACTTAATGTTCTTACTATCTTTCAAGTTTTTAAAAATAGGAACTGCTGCGTTGCTATGGCTCCCTGTGCAACTCTGGAGCAGCTTTTTCTTCTCTTCTCTTTGATGCAATTGAGGTTCACAATTTGGTTTGACAAGACACCAGCACTGCTTGCACCTAGTGCTCCCTCCTGGAGGGCAAAGGGGCCAGGACAGCCTTTGTGTTGGCAGAAATTCACTAATAAAAGGGAAAAAAAAATCAGGTGACCCTTCTTGGAAAAGAGTGGAAGTATTAACCCTGGTGTGTCTGGGATAAGATTTTTTTTTTGTTCTGCAGTTTTAACACGATTCCTGTGGTTTAATTTTCAATGGGGTGTTCTTTTCCCCTTTCTGTCCTACACGGTTGTGTGATGGAGCTGAGGCCTGTCAAACAGCTTCCTGTTCCTCTGCAGAAGCAGCTGCTCTTCAGTGGCCTTTGCCATCTATGCTTTGTCCAGGAGATTGTGTGTGTTTCAAGCGAAGCTTATGGTTAACTGCTTTTCTGAATTGAGGCTTAGAGCACTCCTGATTAGATGCTGCAGATGAAATTCCTCTCAAAATCATCATTTTAAGAGTTACTGGAGTCTTGCATCCACATTTTGGGAAAATGAGGATCTGCATATTTGTGGGGTAGCTGAATACTTACCTGAATTTTGTGCAGGTAACAGGTATTGAATACCTGTTATCTGTGCAGAATCCAGACCGTCCTCTGCAGTGCACAGACCTCTCCACTGACCTATTTTCAAGTAACAATAATTTTTAAAGTATGTTTTGTTTCACTTTGCAAATTTTATTTTCATTCACAGTCCAAAGGTGAACATTTTTTGAAAAATCTGAGCAAAAAAAATCCCTGTTCATCCAATTTTGAGTTAAGAGAGTGTGAAATGAATGCATTTGTTCTGCTTTCAAATAATTATCCAGCAGTGGGGTTTCTGTTGGTGTGGACAAATAACTCAAAGCTAGCTTCACTTCAAACTTCAGGAATTAGTTTGCAGTGTTAGACAAGGGATTCCTGCTTTGCTAAGGTTAGAAAATGTGGTTTTGAATTGAGTATCAACATTTGAGGGTGATGTATGTCACCGTAGTGTGATTTTTTTTGTATAGTACCTTCACTGTGCACTATGTCTTGAAGTTTTTGAATGAAATACAATCTAGAAATGTGGTATTTAAAATGTGTGAATGTGAGTGAAATAATAACAAAGAAAATAGACATAGCAGAGACCTGTCAGCTTGTTCAGTACACCCTGCTCTATCATTTCTGCAGCATGTTCTCTCCTGATTTTAGTAATAAAAATGTCCCTACTCAAGCCTGCAACCTTAATATAAAATGAATATTAAAATCTAACCATGGTTGCCCTTGAAATGATCAATCAGACTGAATGCTGCCAGCCATCTTCATATAAAGAAAGCTCTTTTCTACCCCTGTGGAGGGATTTCTGAGCTTGTTATATCATACCAAACAGGTCTCCACACCTGTCTTGATTGAATAAAGATGGTAAGGTGATTAGACCTCCCTTTTGCAGTAAAGTACCTTGAGAAATGCTTGAGAAACAGATTTGGTGAACTTAATGTTGGTCTTTGTTAAGGATCTGGAGAGAGAGCAGATAATCAGATGATGAGTTGATCCTCTTGATGGTGTGGTCAGGCTGGAAGAGAGGTGCCACAATGGACTGAAAACCCTTGAATCTCTGTAGCCCAATAGTGGTTAAAAATGCACAAATGCTGACTCGACGCTGACTATTTTTCTGGTTTTTGAAGCTGTGTTAAAACGAAATGGAAATGAGTTTTGAGTGTCTTGCCCGGTGTTCTTCCGGGTATTATTAGTGTCACAAATGAAATAATTTTTCAGCAAGATGGCTACCTCCAGTAGCAGTGTCAGCATCTTACATTTATTTAGGACAGGTTGTAGCATCTTTTATCTGCAGTTCCAAAGCACTTTGGAAAGTAGAAAGGGATGGCTTAATTCCCCCCAAAAATTCAGCCATCTCTAGGGTGAAATAGAGCAACTGTTTAACAGAACGTAGTACAAAGTGGAGATGAATACAGCACCTCACTGGAGATGCACGAGGAATTTCAGCTGGCAGAATGAATTTACTAGAGGTGGATTTTCGCCAAGACATTGGGGGTGTTTAATGAGCACAAGATATTAGCAGCAGTGCCACACATGCCTCTCATGTTCCTGTGTGAAGCAGGCAACCAGCAGTTCCAGAAGTGGTTTCAGGAAGGAGGTTAGCAGCTTTTTCAGTGTGTAGAGTTCAAGATTAAATGAGATCTAATTTCAGTGGCCTCCTTCATCCCAAGACCATGATATGTTTTGAGCTGATTTATCTAGATTCTATACTGCTTATCTGCTTATTTCTCCTGGAGACAGAGAGAAATGTCCAACAAGGCTGCTGTGTACCTGCCACTGGTTACAGACAGGTGATAACCAGAACTGGATGGAGGGAGCAAAAGGGTCAGCTGCAGTGAAGCTCTGAGAGGATGCAGGCACATGAGTATTGAATGTCATATATAAAAGATGGTCCCCCCAAAATGATACTTTTCATTGCTTTCTTCCTCAAAATAATGTGTCACTGGCAGATTAAGCCCTGTGAGTGACATGAGGTACCTCAAACACAGATTGCTGCAAGAAATGCTTTCCACCTTCTTCTCAAAGATGCTGATGTTGCTCTTCTGCATCTAAGTGGTGACGTGTAGCATGGTGAGACAGTACAAGAGCTGGTACTTAAACCATGACAAAATGCTCTCCAGCATCACCAAGGGACTGTGAAGACTTTGAGGTGCAAAGTAGAGATACTTACAGCCTCTGAATGAATCTGAACATCTAGCAACAGCTCTTCATTATGCCTAGTATGTATTCATGTCAAATAGCTGTTCTGCAGGGCAGCATGGGATACTGGGCTTTCCAGCTTTTGACTTGCCCAGATCCAGGAAGTGCAGCAAAATCAGTATTTCAGGATTCTGCATGCTCTGCTGCCCTTGTCTCAGTTTCCTTTTCCTTTTCTTGCAGGCATGTAGCTGAGATACTGGGGGAGCTTTACTTGCATAACTAATTTGGTCTTAAGGTAGTTTTGAGGAGGAGGTGTCTTGCTTTTTGCAAATGTGAGACTACAGGTCAGATGAATCATAGAATCATGGAATGGTTTGGGTTGGAAGGGGACCTTGAAGATCATCCAGTTCCAAGCCCCCAGCTGTGGGCAGGGACATCTTCAACTAGACCAAGTTGTTCAGACTCCCATCTGACTTGAGCTTGAACACCCCCAGGGGTGGGGCATCCGCAGCTTCTCTGGGGAATCTGCTGCAGTGCCTCATCACCCTCACAGTACAGAATTTTTTCCTAATACATAATCTAAACCTACCGTCTTTCAGTTTGAACCCATTTCCCTTTTTCCTGACACTACATGCTCTTGTAAATAGTCTTGCCTCATCTTTCCTGTAAGTTCCCTTCAGGTACTGGAAGGCCACCATTAGGTCACCCTGAAGCTTTCTCTTTTCCAGATTGAACAATTCCAATTCTCCTAGCCTTTCCTCATGGGAGAGGTGCACCAACAAGTGCCTTGGAGGTGGCGCCAAGCCACAGTTTTTCTGGTGGCTGTGGAAAGATTATAGTTCTGGAAAAGGCCCCGGTTTGACTGTCTAGAGTGAGAAGTTTGCTTAATTTACTTATTTGTATTTTTTTCTCCAAGCAGTTTTTTATGGAAAGTTCAAGTTTGAATTGATGAAGGCACAAGCTTAGCAATGCTGTGAAATTGATTTGGAATAGTTTATTATAGTTCCATGAAATTGCTTAACAAGAAAGTTTGGCAGAGTGAGGGAGCCAAATGAGAAAAGCATGGTGCTCTCAACAGTGGGTGGCACTGGAAGTACTGTGTAAGCCAGTATGAAGGGTATGTAGTCATTTAGGGGTAGGATTGGCCACAGGGGATAGAGAGCTGCCCAAGTGAGTGTCATCCACCAACCTGCATTGCAGATCAGGCTGTTTTGCATTGTTGCTGGTTTCCTCCCTTTTTGTCACCCACTTCTGGATCCTTACAAAGCCTGCAGAAGGGATTCTGGCTCTTGGTGCTCAGCTGCGGCAGCTCGGAAACATTTGTCACAGCTATCAGTTGTCAGTGTGGAAGCAGGTTCCTAGAGAAGGGCACTGACAGAAAGGCAGCAAAGGAGTGGTGCAGATGGAGGGCCACTTGGGGAAATATAAAGCATCACTGGGCTTAGTTTTAGAGCACTCACTGTGAAGGACGTGCAGCTGGTTCTCTAAGTGGGAAGGCTGTGGGTGACTCTGACTTTTATTCCTCTGTGTGGTTTGTAGCTTACCTTTTCAGATGCCACAGGTCAGAGGAGCAGTACCCCAAACCAGGCAGTTGCATGGATGCTGGGACTTTGGCTGTGGCTATTCTGCTGAAGCTGAGCAGTGGGAACTCCTATGCCAGAAAATTCCTGCAGCCTCTTCTTGTTGCCCGAGAAGACAAGGGAAAGCATCCATATAAATTTGTCACAATTGTGACAGAGGTTCATGCTGAAAGTTTCTTGAAGTGTCAAAGAAAGCTGTGTGGTAGCACCTAGGGGTCTCATCTGGAGATGGCTGAGTGACAAACAGTCCACTCCCCTCACCATTACAGAAGAAAGGAGGTGTTGGGCTGCTCAAGGAGACAAACACTCTTGTGCCTGTGGCTATTTACTTAATCATTACACCTCTAGGAGGGTGCTGCACAAGACCATGGGCCCTCAGCACTCAGGGTATTGAGGGTATTCTCAGTATTGCAGTACTCTAGTACTCTGGTGAGGTGTCAAGGAGCTGGTTTGGTACCACCAGGGAGCTGTGGAACAGGTTTTTCTGTAGTGGCACATGCTGGTGGGACTGTGAAAGATGGGGATAAACTGAGAGAGGTCTGTCTTACAAGAATTGCTCTCTGGTAACAACTCACGCCTTTACTGATGTAGACCTCTGCCAAAAAGTTTGTTTTCCTAGTCAGGTCCTTAGGTCTTGGTTTTGCCATGTCTGCTGCATATTTCACCACTAAAAATGCTATTTCTTTATGTTCCTTCTTCAGTCCAGGAATACTTCCCCCCCCCCCCCCTTTTGTCTTGTCAGCAGACATGAGAATGGTGGGTTTGTTCTGGCCAGTGGGTGCAAAGAGGAAATTTAGAATATATTCTTCTGCATTGTTCAGAATCTGTTCTTCTGCAGTGCTTCTAAAGAAGGATGTAAATGGTGGGTAGTCAAATAGAGGAACAGAGAGGATGAAACAAGTGCTTAGATGTTTGAACTAACAATTTTTTTACTTACTCCTCAACCTACTGATCCTAATGTGTTTCCCACCGTTTGCCTGAGAGAGTGCTGAGAGGGGTTGGGAGTGGGATGCTTGTGAGCTTGCCAGATCAACAGTAGTCCTTGCTAATTGACATTTTATCCTTCTTTTTCAGCATAATTGTGGGGCAGGCTTGCAGGATTACTTTGTGGAATAAGAGAACAGGAGGGTTGCAGGGGAGGCAATAGCATATAGGCAAAGCCTATTGCCCTGGTGTATCCATGATTCTACGCTCATGGTGTTTTACAAACAGCCAGGGATGAACCCACTGCTCTCGTTACCAGTCATGCCCCCTTTGTGTGTCTCTGTGTCCTTCCCTCACTCCCATCTTCCATCTTCTTATCCTTCCCTCAATAGGTGATTCTTTTCTATAGAAATATTAAATCTTAGCTTAAAACTGAAGAGCCACCCCATTTTTCCTACTCCCTTTCTTTCCTCTCTTTCATCTTTTCTTCCCATGGAAGTGTTTGAAGTAGCACAAGTTCCTGAGAAACATTTTTTTTTCTCCCTTTGTGCTTTGGCTCTGTGTCCCTTCTTTATTATATCTTCCCTTTGTTATTTTGTTCTGCCTGCCTCCTCTTTCTGTTTTCTCCCCATCTCTCAACCCTTCTTCAAGGCTCTTTCTTCATTAATATGTTAATTTCTAGCCCAGGAATGCTTCTTGCAGCTCACTGTTCACCAGGGAGAGCCAGAGGAGAGAGGCAGGAGAGAGAGAGAGAGAGAAAAGGGAGAGAGAATAAGAAAAAGGAGTCAGTCAGTAACTTACAAAGGAACAGGACGAGGCGTGTTAGCAAAGGAGAATCTTGCGCTGACTGGTGTCATGATGCCAGGAAGAAGAGGATTATCCACATTTTGGACTGTATTGATCTTTGTTGTTTTGAAATTTTCAACTTCTGAAGCTTATTATTAAAAAAAAAAAAGTTGAAAACTAAAGAAACCTTGAACTGTTTTTTGACAAGTACTTCCCTTTTTGGCAGTTTTCTAAATTATCTTTTCCTCAGTACAGATTTTTTTAAAACATCAGCCTCCTACTCCCACCCTAATATGGCTTCTTTGTTTCATTTGATGCAAAACGTGTTGCATATATGGTCTTTACATAAGGCTTTGGGCATATTTTGCACGATAAACAAAACCATACCAGAAATTCTCTGAAGGGTGTTTTACCCCAACAGAAGTTTTCAGGTGAGAAGTAGAGAACGTTTAAACCACTGTTTAGGTAAAGAGGTATGAATAAAGACTTAATACTACAGAAGTTATATAGCTGTGAAAATGTTAGGGAACCTGGGGTTAGAAGGAGCGTGACAATTGCCATTAGAGACAGGTGTGATGAATCAATGTTTTCCTTTCTGCCTCCCACCAGTGCAGTTACTGGGTGGAAGGTTGCAAAGAGAGAAGAGATGGAAGCAGGCATCTCTGCATCATGGACTAGATCTAGGAAGGATGCAGAAACCCAACACTGTTGCAATTTTGCCCTGAAATTAGGAAACCTCTAGCTATTGTATTTGCTGTTTTATATCTAATGAAGCGAGACCTCTGTCTGTGCTCATAATCCTGAGATTGTGATTGCCCAAGCAAATAATTAACAATGCAGCAATGAAACACAGTGCAGGAGAGCTGGCAGGGTGGGTGTCTGGAGGTGAGGAAGCTGTTCTGACGAAGGGCATGTGGTAAAGGAGGGAGACAGGAAAAGACAGGCTGTAACACGGTGCTGGAAAACTGGTATGAGCTGGAAGCAAAATAACTGGGGAGGAAAACTCAGGGGGACTGCTGCAATGTTCTGTGAAGTCCAAGGCCCCTGAGCCAAAAGTCTTCAATATATTACGTACACATAACTGTGTCAGAAGAATATTATTTAGGTTGCAAAGGCAAGCACTTCAAACAGAAGAAAATGCCAGAATTAAGGCTGCAATCTTAATTTGGCACTCTTGTGTCTCTGCATTATAGAGCAGTGGTTTCAGCACTATCTTTCAAGACAGGACCCCTGCCTGCTTCTATATGCAGGATGGGTGACATTTCCTGACTGAGCAGTGGTTCGGTATTTTGTTTTCTTCACCTTGCTTAATGTGTATTTTTAAGCTTTGTATTGTGTCTGCTCCCACGGGCTGCTTAGAATAGAGGCTTGTTTTTCTCAGTTATCTGTGGCACGTTAGGCCAGTATCTCAGTACATCATGAAGTTCATGGATTTTCACCCTACTCCTGTGAAATGAGAGGACACAAGCTACTTTATGTAAATCCATTGTATAGTCAGGGAACTGAGGTGCAACAAGATTAAGGTCAAAAATGTCTATTAATTTTTCATGGCCCATCTGAGACACCTAGAATCTCATTATTCAAAGTACTGATTATTACAGAATGCTTTCTGTGTTCAAAGCAAATTTCTCTTTGTCTTCAACTCAGCAATTCTTCAATTGCCCCCTGCCAACTCTTACCTAGGACTGAGAACCATTTTTCATTGATTTTTTATTAATGTAGTAGGGGAGATTTGGTGACATACAAACTATATGGGCTGTTTATTTGTACACTGTGTAATTGTTTGTTTTGCAGAAATAATCTTGAACCCGAGAGAAAAGCAAAACCGTCTCCAAACCATTTCCCTTTTTAAATTTTAATTTGAATTATTTCTTTCAATATATTTGAGATGAAACACTGAATTTCATATTCAAATTAGTTATAACTTCAATATGTATCTTCCTTTCATTTGAAAAAAAAAGATGTTTAAAAATGTTCAGATTCAAAAGAAGACAGGCTGAATATATATACTTTGTTTCAACAAAATGAAAAACTTTATACTTACTGTCTTGTCAAAACTGGGCTCTCAATACAGTGCTCATTTATGTTTGGAATTGTAACCAAAAAAAAGGGGGCAGAGGATTTGTCCAGTTTTTGTCAAGTGTACAGAAAATGGGGTGCGTGGATTTAGAGACTGCTTGTTAAGAATCTGGTTTAAGTGATTTTACTGATTTGTTCTCTCTGGTATCCAGTAATGGGACACATGTGAATTGTTTAAAGCTGTGCCACGTGAGGCTTAGACTGGACATTAGGAAGGTTTTCTTCACTGAGAGGGTGGTCAAACCCTGGAGCAAGCTTCTTGGAGAGTTGGTCAGTGCTCCAAACCTGTCAGTGTTTGGGAAGCATTTGGACTAGACGGTTGTTGTGGGTCCCTTCCAGCTGAAATATCCTATCCTATCCTGTCCTGTCCTTCCCTATCCTTCCCTATCCTTCCCTATCCTTCCCTATCCTTCCCTATCCCTAATTCTTTTTCTACCACCATGGACTTGTGCAGAGGTAGGGACAAATCCAGCCTTGCAGTACAGCTTTCAGTTGGGTTAGCCATATGATTTTCTTGTTTATCCTAGCCATTATCGACCTCTCACTTGATTACTGCCCACTTTCCAAACAGCTAAATTTGCTTTACAGATTAATCCATCTGGTGCATTCAATGAGACAGGGGTCCTACAAGAAAAATTGTTGTTGATTCAGGACCAGTTCTTAGTGGTTATGCAAAATGGGATGCATTCAAATTGCTTGAACAACTGCAACACTGATGTTTTCCCCATTTTGTAGTGTTTGGCTTTGTGTAATTAATAAGCCAACACTTTGCCAAACTGTATGGCTTAGTGGTCACAAACTTGTTAGCTTTTCTCTCCCATTGCTGACCTCTTTTGTCTTGTCTCCACCAGCTTGCCTTGTCTGTTCAGCCCTTCTGGCTCCTTGTCCCAGTCTTGTTCTTACCTAGCAAAGCTAGAATCTGCCTTACAGACAACTAATTTAAGCTCCAGAACCTGGAGTCCTCTTCTGGATTGTGGCCCTTATTTTCATCCATTTCTGCTTGTCTCACATTCTGGCTCCTTGTCCCATCTGTCTTCATCCCCCCTTAGCCCCAACAAGTCCCAGTCTCTTTGTCCAAATAGTCCAGGTGTCACACCTCCCAGTTGTCTTCTCCCGTGTAGCATTTTAGCTCCATACTTCTCCCAGTGTCCCAAGTCAGTGTATCCTCATCACCCTCCTGGCTCTTTTCTACTGCTTTGGAATTAGCCAGCCTTCTTTTCCAATGATCCCTGGGTGCAGGAAGCAGGCATGATCAGGGGGAATACAAACCCAAGAGGTGTATTCCTCCTTCTTCTGCTTCCCCATTTTGGTTGTAGGCCTTACTTGAGCTCACGTGTAGTTCCTTAGATGAGAGCAGGCCCTGTGAAGAGAGGATTTTAAAAAGGCTGGTTTTTTTTTTTTGAAAGCTCTATTAATTTTTCTTGAACAACTGAAAATTGCAGTTTTTCCAAATGCTTATGGCCTGTCTAGGTTTTCACAAGTAAGGGAAAAATCAGCATGAAATGAACCTTTTCTTTCCTCTCTCATCAAAATTCATGTCCCTTGAAAGCAGAGAACTTGCTGGAGCTTTTTATAAAGGTCATTATTTTTTTCTTAATATTGGCAAAATAGCTTTTTTCCTGTAGCCTGCTTTTGGAAAAGAACGGACCATTTTTACTTCTGTTTTCGTCAAATGTCAGATCTGACATGAACATCTGATATGGAAAATGTCACTCTTAAAGACAAAATCTGACATAGCTAGAGGAACCTTTAAGGAAGACTTTACTGTAGGAAGAAGAGAACAGCCTGAAGAGATTGTGGTACCAGCTCCAGCAATGCAGATCTCTTGTCTGTTTGTGGGCTTCCTGGAACATTTTTAAGCGGTCAAGAGAGGTCTGCTCACTGGCTGAATATATTCTTGTACAGTCTTAAACCTGTGTGTCAGTCAGCAAGCAGAGAAACTAATTGTTTTATTTCAGTTTGAATTGCAAACAAGGTTTCTTAAAAAAAACCCAGTGTGCCTACCCCAGGCTTTCAGCACCTTTAATGCTAATTTAAAAACATATGCCACGCAATGAAAGAAAATCGGTGCCAGTCCCCAGCATGGAACTAAAACCAACCATCCAAGCAGCTGGAAAAAACAAGTGAAAGAGTGGAAAAAATTCCAATCCTCCACAGGCTGTCCTTTTCTTTCTCCTCCTTTTCTCCCTCCCTCTTTGCTTCAGCCATGAGTGTTCAGCTACAGGGCTGTATTTTGCTGTCCTGCCTTCACCAGAACACATTAACTCATGCAGCTCGTGAATCATCCCCAAACATGGGAAGCCTTAGTGGGAAGAAAGCAGTGCCAGAGATACTGTTTTTTCTCAATTTCTTGTAAAATATTTCTAGGACCCCAATGGCATGTTGAGGTTACAAGTTCCAGATGAGAGCTCTGGCTGAGAGCTACAGAGTGTAGCTGACTGGAAGAGGGGGACAAGTTTGGGGTCGGGATGCTGAGAGAGATTTGGCGAAGATTTGGCCAATCATCTTCTGACACTTCATGCATCCTTCTCTTTTTGGAGAAAACACAGTGAAACATATTCTTTGGACTGCATGACAGGCATTCTGTGTCCTGGAAAGAAATTTCAAAATACGTGGTGCAACCTTGAACCTCACCACCAGCATTAGCTAAACATACATAGAATCAAAGAATCATTTCGGTTGGAAAAGACCTGAGAGATCATTGAGTACAACCATTAACCCTGCACTACAAAGTCCACCAGTAAACCATGTCCATAAGTGCCACTTCTACACATCTTCTGAATACCTCCGGGGAGAGTGACTCTCCTTTCCCTGGGCAGCCTGTTCCAGTGCTTGGCAGCCCTTTCAGTGAAGACATTTTTCCTTACATCCAATCCAAACCTACCCTGGCACAACCTGAGGCCATTTTATCTTGTCCTATCATGGCCACTTAACAGCAATGGTGTGGGACTTGTGAGATGAACAAGGTATCTCCATCAGGTTCAGAGCTGATATTATCCCTCTCCTGAGGCCGTTCTCAGATAGTTCTTGTGAACTGTCTGCAGCAGAAGGGGTGGGGGTTTGAGTGGGGCTGAATTATGGACTGACTTCTCCTGGCTGGGTAAGTGATACTTCCTGTCTGACGTTCAGCAGACAGTGGAGGGAACTTCCTGGCTGCTGCCACTTTATACTTTTCTGAGGGATAAATAAAAATCTCCAGGGTAATTATGATTCCTCCTCACATGAGCCTGAAATGTACTGAGTATAAATTGAAGAAAATGAGGAAACAGGAAAAAACACCAGCGTCTGAAATGATGTGCAAGAGGGCTGGTGCCTGTGGCACTGCATGTATTCAATTTCAGTGTGCTGTATTTACTTCTGTTTCCCTTCTGAAAAGACAACCTCCAGGCACTTCACTAAATGGATTGAAAGGTTTGTCTGGTTTTAATGATGCTTCTGAAAGAGGTTGTGTGTTGTTCCTCCACTCAAATACTTCAGAGAGATTTTGCAATGCCTCTTGGTAAATCAGAAAATTATGAATACCTTGGCATTTTGGGGGTAGATCATTATCTGTCTGTTCTGGGACTGCTTTAGAAAGAGTGACTGGGGTTAATAAGCTAATGTTTTCTAGGAGAGGGTATCCTAATGTGGGAGAGCATGGGAACAATCAGTGGATTAATTAAGATGTGTGTAATGGAGTGGTATGAACATTTAACTTTAGTAATCATAGGAATTGGAAGCACAGTTTCGGTCTCAGGCAGGATTCTCTAGGGATACAGAATCTGTTTGCCCCATGAAGTACAATTCCCTGTACACCTTTACAGAAAACCTTAGTGGAGACAGATTCAAGCTTGTGGTGGTTTGGCTGTGGCTGGCAGAGATGCTCTATCATTCCCCTTCCCAGCTGGACAGAAAAGAGAAAGTAAGATGGAAAACAACGCATTGAGATAAGGCGGTTTACTAAAGCAAAAGCGGAAGTTTGGGCGAGCACAAGCAAAGAGAAAAAAATAGGTTTATTCTCTACTTCCCATCAGCAAGCAATGTTCAGCCACTTCCCAGGAATCAGGGCTTCAGCACGCTAGCAGTTGCTCCGGAAGGCAAACATTGTAAATAATGAATGCCCCCCTCTTCCTTTCCTTAGCTTTTATATCTGAGCTGATTTACATAGTGTGGAATACTCCTTTGATTAAGTTGGGTAAGTTGGCCTAGTTGTGTCCCTTCCCAGGATCTTAGCCCACCACCTAGCCCTCTGATGGGGGAAATGTTGAGGGATAGCACTGATGCTGTGCCAGTCCTGCTCAGCAGTAGCCAAAACACTGGTGTGCTTTTCTAGCTACCAGTGCAAAACACAACACTGTGAGGGCTGCTGTGGCAAAATGAATTCCATCTCAGCCAGACCCCATACAAGGCTCTACCCTTAATTATTGTGGTATAGATCTGTAATGTCAGTGTGTTGAAGAGTGCTGCAGAAAAACTGGACAGCAGAGGAAAACTAGGTGGGGTCACTGAGAGAAGATCTGGCTCTATGGCTTTGAGAGTGGAGAGGGGAACTCAATGATCTGGGCGTGAAAGTGAAAGGATGTAGTTCTGATTCCTAAGCATGACAGTTATGAACCAGCAGCCAAAGGAAAAAAATGGGAGCAGGTTTTTTTTCTGCTCACATTCCCCAGTAGCCTCAGTTACATACCAGTGGAGAAGGATGGGAGGGCTTGGGGAAGAAAATATTGAATTGGTCCCACCGACTGGTATTATTTATGCACACAAAATGCTTGCATTAGGGAAGAAATCCTACTTGGTACTTCCGTGACCTCAAGCAACAACTGCTCTAGGGGAGGCAGATGTATTTCATCACCAGTACAATTACATCCATCCTTAGCTAAACTGAGGCTGGCACTTTAGCCAGCTGTGATGGCACTCTGCTTAGAGACTCAGGCTTCAAAGACTCATAGAATCATAGCATCATTAAGGTTGGAAAAGACGTCTAAGATCATTGAGTCCAACCATTAGCCTGACACTGTCAGGTCCACCACCAAACCGTGACCCTAAGTGCCACATCTCCATCTACCTCCAGGGTAGTCTGTTCCTTCACTCAACTTGAGACTGTTTCCTCCTGTTCTATCTTTTGTTACGTGGGAGAAGAGACTGACACCCACCTGTCTGTGACCTCCTTCCAGAGCAAGAAGATTTTCCCCTGAGCCTCCTTTTCTCCAGGCTAGACATCCCCAGCTCCCTGGAGAGTGTTTAGCCTGGTGGCACCATAGGAAAGGGACTCCTCTGTGCCACTGGGCCCCAGCTGGTCAGGAGTTGGAGCACCAGAGGCACAGGAGAGACCAAGGGCAGGGTCTGTGCATGACCTAGAGATGAGAAACATGATGGGGGGGGGGTGTCTCCCACTCTGCCTGTTGACAAAAGTCAGAGGGTCCACAAAAACTCACAAGGTTTTGTTAGTAAATGACACACTTGACATAGAAATTACTATGTTAGTCCTTGACCTACCATATAAGCACACAACAGTGGGTTTTGAATAAAGGGGTAGGGTGGAAATGAAGAAATTAATTAAAGAGAGGGAGATGGGAAGAAAAAGAGAGAAAGAAAAAGAAGGAAGGAAGCAAGCAAGCAAGGAAGGAAGGAAAAGGGAGGAAGGGAGGGAGGGACGAAGGAAGGAAGGAAGGAAGGAAGGAAGGAAGGAAGGAAGGAAGGAAGAAAAGAGATCATCATTATTGGTTCCAGTATCATCAATGGGATGTCAGTTGTAGTTCCAGGATGTTGATCCAGATGATGGGATGTCCAGGGTCCTGGGGTTGCCACTTGGGCTTGGTGGGGGTACCTTTTTATAGACAGGTTTCCCTGTCCTGGAGACCGGTTTCTCACTTTCTATGCAAATTGGTTGTCACACGGAGATCGTTTTTCACACATTTCTGAAAATGGGCCGGAGGGCTTTGGAGGGCTTGGGTGGTCTTGATTACCCTCCTACAGTCCATAGCTGCTTTTTGGCCTCATTCCTGTGCTTGTGCTGCACTTGTGCTCATCTCCAGGAACTACAACAAGGATGTTTGTCCCGGGAAGGTGCTGCCCTACTTCTGCATGACCCCTTCTCCAGCCACATCTTGTTCTTTCCCACACCATGTTATTCCAACAATCCTTAATTGGCTCCACAGCCATCTGGCTGTTGGTGTCTGAGACATATACATTGGCCCCTTATCTTCTGGAATTCTACAGGGATGCTGTGCATGTTCAGGGCCTGATGCTGTCACTGGGGGTGTGATGCAGGGGCACTGGAATGTCCTGCGCAGAGCCCAGCCACCTTCTGAAGAGGGAGGGCCATTGCAAGCTGTAGGTAAGGGCTTGCATTGCAAACACTCAAACAACTGCCTGTCCCATGCCAGCAAGTTGTCCTCCCAGCAAGTGACCCTTGTGATAGACTCAATTTACCTTAAATCCCTCTTCACATCTTCTCCAATTTGGTAAAAATGTTCTTCCTCTGACTCCATGCCTGTGCCCCTGGCAGATCCAGATCATCAGCTGGGGGTGTGTGTGGTTGAAGGTCTGACTGTTCTGCCAATGCAGAGTATTTTTCTATCATATAACATCACTTATGAAAAAGGGATTTAGAGAATTTCTTCTATATCAGTGTATATGACATCTTCAAATTTAGGGTACTTTCCCAGGGAGACTTTGGTTGACATCCTTATCTCAACAGTCAGGCATTTAGGATTTGAGGACTCTGTGCTTTAACTACTGGGTTTAACTAGTGGGCTTTTTTGGAGGGGAAAGGAAGACCTTGGTGACTGACTAGAGGAAGACTGTGAAGAGTGCAGAGGATATATGCATCCAAAAGGCTGTCAGTAATGATGTAGAAGAATGGACATGAATTGTAAAAGGCTTTACACAAAAGCATCACCTTGTCTTGAGCTGTGAGAAGTGTCTGAAAACACTTGCCATCCTACACCTTGTAAAATTTGAGTCTAGTGTGTGCGCACTAACTTTTAGAAGTGATAGGCCAGCAGCTGGGACCAAATTCTTAGTGTGCCTTATAGTACTCTGTGGGCATAGGAAAACAGCCAGCACTGGAGTCCATTGCCTGATTTTCAGTCAAGCGAAAGATAGTGATGCAGATAGCAGTTACTCTAAGAGGTATCATGTTAAAGAGCTTGTTAATACCCTCCTACCTCCTTCCCATCCCTTAGGCAACCAGCATGGGCAGCAAGTATAAATAAGTAAGGATATGCAAAGGGCGAAATTCATTCCAGCTCAGGGCATATTCTGTGATGCAATGAATAAGCACTTAGAGGGAAGTCTGGGATGGAAATCTGCAGTGCTCCTTCCCAAAGCTGGAGATAATTGTTAAAGGCAGACAGAGTCGGGGTGTGGATGGAGCTGAGTGGGACTGCACGAGTAGGAGAAAAACATGCCTGACTGACTCTGGCAATGGTGGGGTGTGCCAATTCTGGCAGCAGGTGGGTGAGTGTGTAGGCTGCAGTGAAAATGTGGTGAACATGCATGATTGAATTATTAGTTCATTATGCACATGGCTGAGGCCTTTGAGGGGAGGAAGGTGGTCAGTGGAGCAGACTTCTGTCCTGGTCATGGTGTGAAGAAAATACTGAGACCAGTATTTTGATTGTGCTGTGAATCTAGAAGAACGCCCAGTGAGCAACAGCTGAGCATTGAATCCACCTTTTCAGCTTTCTGGGACATAACAGCATCCTAATTCCCTCTTGGGCTTTGCAGACCAGTTTCCAGCTATTGTAAATTGCTGCGGGGCAACAAATCCATTTATATCTGGCTAATAGAAAATGTAAATTCTGTGCCATCTTTCTTGTCTGTCCATCTGTCTTACTTTGCCACTCTTTCTGCTTTGTCTTCGTTGGCTCTCCCCGGCTGTCACTTGAAGCTAAAATGAACTTTCTGGTTTCCCCCATTGGTTCTTCCTTTCAGATACAGTTAACAGTGATCCTGGATTGTGAACCATGTCTGACCATGCAAAGAGGCTGCACTGTGCCTAAGGGAGAGGAGAAGGAAGGGCTAGCATGCTGGAGCCAAAGGACTTTCGGTGACCAAACCCAGAGCTACACAGAGTGGAGTCTGAGGGTTAGCAGCTGTCCTGACTCAGAGAGGATTCTCCTTTTGGCCCTTTTTGTGAGTGAGGCTGGACCAGGGGAGCTAAAGGCTGTGCCATTCTCAGTCTCTTGAATCACAGAGGTTGTAGTGGGAGTGCCTCTAGTACTGAGAGTGGGAAAGCTGTAAGCTTAGACAGAGAGAAATGAAGAGAGATAGATATGGGAAAGATGTGGGTGTTCCCACCCTGAATGTGCTTCCTACAGGAACCGTGGCTCCTCTTCAGTTTGCAGTGAGCGGCTATGTGCTTGCTCAGAAGCTGAAGATGGCCAGCATCAGGAAAGCTGCCCTCAGCCCTGGAGTTGGAGAGGTTGATGGTTTCTCGGCTAGGACCAGTTGTTCTCAGTTAAGCACTTCTCGCTGCAGAGCTCTTCAGTTTAGTATCTGGTCCATTTTCAAACTGTGGGAGGCTGATGGAGTGTGTGGTGTGTGTTTCTGCTGTGTGTGTGTGTGTGAAGAAAACACCCCACCCAGTTTGACTTCCGAGCACCAAGAGGCTCTAGGGCAGGAAAAGTAACTGATATAAACCTTGTGCATTCTTTAGGTGTTGGTTTTCTTTTACTGAATGAATATCACATGTCCTCCCTTCCTGCATCATCCCCCACCCCTCCCACTGCTCTGGGCTTTACATCAGCCCCCTTAATAAGAAGTGCTCTGTTTTTAGTCTTAAGTGAGTGCTGAGCCCTCTGCTGCAAGGCTTACTGTTGCCTAAATCTCTCATCTGAAATATCAGACTGGTTTTTCAGGCATGCTGCACACCCCTGAAGAGTCAGCCCTAGCTGAGCTACCCTGCATTGTCCACGGGGGCTCACAGCCCTCTCTCACCCCATCACCGCTCTTTTTATTCCCTATCATCATCAATGACTGGGAGATAAGAAAAAAAAACAAACTCTCCTGATTTGTAGTTAATGATAAATTCCTTCAGGTAGTCAGCTGCCATACTGACAATTCTAGAAGAACCTCACAAAAAACCACAGATAAGAGCACCCTGTGCTCTTAGGAGCAAAGGAATTGGACAAAGGATACACCTCTGCTAAGTTTAACTCAGTACTGCCATAAGTGCTCTGGGAAAATGCCTCCCTAACAAGTGACACTGACCAGAACACACATCCAAGACATGCATGCTTTCTCTCAACTGTACTCCCCCAACTCCATGGTGATGCCTTTTGCCAGGTGCTCTCAAGGCATTGTTTCTTTTCTATCTATTTCCCAGTCCTTCAGCTGCCTCCACCTTTATATTTGAGAGTTTGTTGATATTTCTTCCATCTCAGTACTAGTATCTCGAGACTTCCTTGCTTGACCTACCATACCTTTTTCAGTATTCCAAGAACAAATAGTGTTTCCTGAGGTAAAATACGTGAAAGGCAAAAGGCTAAAAGACGACTGAAAGATACAGTGTCTAATTAAAGTATGGAAATAGCTGGTTTAATGGAATATTATGGCAAATAGCTTAAAAAGAAACCAGAATGAATTAGCCAGCTTTCTGAATAGGACTAACCCCAGCTATTACATGGGGCTTGATAGGAGCAATAAAAGCTCGTGTCAATTCTGCAGAGACATTTGAGCAGTGATAGGAGGGAATTGCAGATGTTCCCATAGCTCTGTTCCAGGTTGGGAATCTTCTGTCATCATTGTCATGGCTAATGATTGTTGCCTTGCTTCTTGCAGTTGTGAATATATTATTCTCTTTGTAGCTAGTTTCACACGGTTCTTTTCTGTAAACATAGCTATGTTATTGTAACTGTATCTTATCATTCACATTCCTTTCTCATGGACACAGAACTTTGATGGACATTTCCTTTGACCACTGTAGTTGAGGGAGGAAGAACTGATTTCCTCCAATGAATAGTGATTTCCAAATGGATATAAAAAATAAAGAAGGCGGGTCTTGTGGCCCTTCCTTCTTTCCCTCTGATCCTGGACACGGGTGTCTCTGACTCGTCCTTTTTGTGTCGCTACTGTGACAAATGATGAAACATGTACAGGTCAGGGCTCCAAGGTGGGAAAAAGCTCATCTTTAAGCAACTTAGCCTGGCCATGTGCTTACCACTCACCCTGAGCCTTTCATCTTCTGTTTCCTACTGTGTGTCCTGGTGCAAGGAAAGGAGCCACAGCTCCCTCTCCAGTGTCTTCGTTGCTTTCTTTCACTTGTATAGCTGTGCACTTGAGCTGCTTCTGCCATGGGTTCCTCTGCCTACACCTAGGGCTACTTCTTGACTGAAGTGGTGGGGTAGCAGATACTGTGGTCAGGGACATCAACAGGGAGCTGGCATCCATTGAGGCTCTGTGGAAAGGAGACTCCGAAAGCAAGGAGGTTCCCTTCAGTATCGAAACATGGCTGCTTATCTCAACTGTCCATATACATTGGCTCTGAAGTGCCAAGCTACAAAACTCAGAAAAACTAATCCTTGCTTGTGAAGTTTTTAATATTTTGCAATACTTCTATCACAGATCCAAAGGTTCCCCATGCCACAGCACTCCACCTCTCCATCCAACCATTCTACAGTGACATTTTTTACCTTTCACCCTTTCCTGTCTTGGTTGAACCTTCTTTCAGCTCTTTAGCCATCATACCTAACTACAAGATGCTTCAGTGTTTTTGTCAGTTGTTTTTTATTATGCTGTTTGTTAGAGTAACTGAAAAGACCTATTGCTTCTTTTTTGAAGATGGAGCTAAAAAATTCTCTGTGTATGTGTCATTTAGGTGTGTAAGAATGGGTGACTGTGACTGTGACATGAAACAATAGGTGACAAGTAAGCTAATGTTCATAGTTTGATGTTTAGTTGCTTCATTGGAAAATGGATGGGAAAAAAATTACAGAAGCTGACCCTCTTGTGAGTGGAGGGCTGTGCCAGGTCACCTGCAGAGGTCCCTTCTAACCTGAACTTCCCTGTGACTCTTAAAATCTTGTTTGCTGTAGTGATATTTTCATCCTGAGGTGTGTTTTTATCTGCTTGTCTCACAGTGTATGGCATGGTGGGACTGGACAGTATCTGGAATAGTGTTGTCTAGGCACAGAAATCCAATCAAGTGTTTCTTTCCTGGCCTAAACAAACTTACTTTGCAGGAGAGCACAAAATGGCAATTTGAAGAGCTCATCTGTAGAAGTGTTTTGCCATTCCAGGGCTGCAATACCAAATGGGGTCACAGCCTTTACAATTTCAGAGAGCTAAATGAGGACTTGCAGCTGGAAGTGAAACTGCAATGCTGAAACTGGACCCATTTGTGAATTTTTCAGTATGGTTCCCTTTTTTCTTGTCAAAATGGCTCCCTTTGCAAATCTCTGTAGGCTGCATTGGGTTGTTATAGTCTCTGAACTGCCCATCATAGCACCTCAGCTTCTTCCTAGAAACTCATATATTCTCACATGACTTTTCACATGTCAAGATAAAATTAATCGAAGTGGGACATGATGGCAACTTCAGTGTTCCTAATAATTTAATGTTTTCATTCCAAGACACAGTGATTAGCCACAAGAGCCTTGATTCTGGCTTTCTATTAAGACTCCAAGAAAGATTTTCAGGGATATCAAACACTTTGATTTTTTAGACATTAAGAAAGCAGGGTCAAGAAACACTATTTTGAATGACTGGCTACTTGATGTACCATGGCAGTTGACCCTCTGGAGGCCCTGCAAGCCTAGCTTGCCTCTGTTGTCCCTTCTCAGCTACCCCTGTCAGAACTGCTCCGGAAGGGCTGAGTCTGGGATTGACAGATGACATTTGCAAGTTGAGAGGCCAGGGATGCTCAGAACGTTATTCCAGGGCCCACTCCATTGAGCTGCATCCCTGCACAACCTCAACTGCGTGAACTTCCTCTTTTTCAGTCACTGACTACAGGTCTTGGTGGTAATGTTTGTGCATGGGTTCCAGGAGTCATGAGGTCCCTATCCCAGCTCTTGGCATTCTCCTTGACCTGCCCAACAGACCCAAAAGAAACCTGTAGCTTTGCCACCCAGTCTCAAGCTGTTTTCTATCAGCACTATCATCTGTGGCTGCTTGGTAGCCAGCTGAGGCAGCATGTTTTGGAGAGGGTCAGCCTCCCCTCTTTCACAGGAGCTATTGGAAGAGCTGACTGCAAACAGATTTTCACTGCCCCAATGTGGACTGATGTCAAACAGTGCCCAATGAGAGCTGACAAGCTGACAGACCTAATCCATCAGTGGAAGATGAGGGAGGGGGGAAGTGAACATCTCTTGTGCACGCCTTCAAGAGACAGAGCAATTTCACAGATGGGCCAGCAAAGCTCTTGTAAGTGATACAAGTCCATATTTAATAGCCTATCCACTTCTCTGTAGGCAGGTGCAAGGGATACGGGGATAAAAAAGTTCACTGCCAGGCACAAAGTAGCCGATAGGAATCTGGCTTCCAGAGGCAGGCTCCTGTTTGGAACTTCCCCTGATTGCTAAACAACTGGGAGTGGGCTGGCTGGGAGCCCCTGCTCAGCTCAGAAGTAGAAGGCCTTTGAGAACAGACTTTAGGCCACAAGATATAATTCTGTCACCTTTTGACTTGTGCATCCTATGTTGCAGAGTACTTCTGAAAGGTAATTGCAACGATGAACTCAGAAAGAAAATACTTGGTGCTGGTTCCTTTTATTGGTGCACAGTTAGTTGTTCTATGCACAGTGGGCTCTGGGCTGTGCCCTGTCCTCTCTTCCCCTTCATGTGAGTCTAAAATGCTGCCCTTTGGATACGGATCATAGTGTTTTCTCATCTCGTGGGAGCCCCCATGGCTTTCTCCTGCCCATGGGGCATGATACTTTGTCCAGGCTCCAACTCAGACCACATCTCCAAAAATTACCCAAACTTTATCTCATCAGGGCCTACTACCTTTCCCCAATAGTATCCCTCATAGTGGCCTACAGAAAGACTCCCTACACCCTATGTCAACATTTCAAAGGGGTCCAGTCTAAACAGAAATTCCCCTTGTGAGATCACCTGCTTGAAATAGGCCCCAACTGAACAGGCTTGCCAGGAACTTCTCAATACAGATTACAGAATCATAGAATGGTTTATGTTTAAAGGGATCTTAAAAATTATCTTGTTCTAACCCCCCTGCCATGAGCAGGGACACCTTCCATTAGACCAGATTCTCAAAGTCCCATCCAGCCTGGCCTTGAACACTCCCAGGGATGGGGCATCTCACAACTTCTCTGGACAACATGTTCCAGTGCCTCACTACCCTCACAGTGAAGCATTTTTTCCTTATATCTAACCTGAACCTACCATCTTTCAGTTTGAAGCCATTCCCCCTTGTACTATCACTCCATACCTTTGTAGAAAGTCCCTCTGCAGCTCTCTTGTAATCCCTTTAGGTACTGGAAGGTGCTATAAGGTCTCACTGGAGCCTTCTCTGCTCCAGTCTGAACAACCCTAGCACAGCCTGTTTTCATAAGCATGGTACTCCTCCCTTCTGTCATCTTTGTGGCTCTCCTCTGGACTCCAACAGATCCATGCCCTTCTTATTTTGAAGACCCAAGAGCTGGATGTAGCACTCCAGGTGGGGTCTCACCAGATTGGATTAGAGGGGGAGAATCAACTCCCTCGACCTGCTGGCCACATTGCTTTTCATGCAGCCCAGGATGTGGTTGGCTTTCTGTGCTGGAAGTATACATTGCCAGGTCATGTTGAGCTTCTTGTCAGATCTTGTCAGATCTGAAAATCAGCACTGAGCTGGACTTGATTTATTGGTTGCTTCACAGTCAAAGTCCATGTGAAAAAACCAATTCCATGCTGACTTTTTTTCTGCATTGACCTGTTTACTGCTTAAGTCCATAACAGGTAATTTTTATAATTTCCTTTTTCTTCCTCCAAAATACAGACTGGGTTTATGTCCCAACAACAGCTGAAGTAAGAATATAAGCCATTAGTGATTTTTCAGTAATTTTCAACCTGATGCTGAGCTTATGAAGGCATTATTGTGGTATATTTGTATGAGAGACATAGGAAGTTATGAAGTTCAGAAGAGTCAGTGAGCTGCTCTTCCCTCACCAGGAAAGCTGGGAAAAATTCTGCTGCTGTCCATGCTCATTTCCTTTATCCCATATAACATGACTAAATAGTCTTAGAAGTGGTCTGGAGGCCTGGTCTTGGCCTCCAATCTCAGTAATAAGCAGAGCAGTGCGGATGAATCACTTGGTGGTCCAGGACAGATGTGATTGGGCTCAGAGCACAAGGGCAAGGATTTTTTTTTCTGCTCAGGAATTGTCTGGAGGCTTGTTGCTTTATTTCATTAGTGCAGATGATTTGGAGAAATGAATTATCACAGCACAGAGCGCTTTGGCATCCCCAGCTCTGCAATATATGTGGGAAAACCAAGCTACAGTTGCAATAAAAGTTAAGCTACTTCTTTGGTGCTATACTATCAGTAGTAATCCAAACACATAACTTAAAAGCATACAAACCAGGCCCTTTCTTTTTGGTATGTGTCCTTGTCTTTGATGAGGTGGAAACTGGCTTCTCCTTGCTTTATGACTGCCTATTTTGCAATCTCTCTCTCCCTCTTTCCCCACCCTCACAGCAGCCTGTCCTCATACTACTGATTCATTGTGCAATCAGATGGGTGATAACAGATGCTTCAGGAGAAGGGAATCTTCCTCCACAATTTGCTTAGCCAGTTGTGTGGTTGGAGTAGGAGTCAATTCCTTCCTGCCGTCTGCAGCCGTCTGCAGCCTGAAACGACTCATCCATCCCTTACCATCCTAGGGGTACAACTATAAATACTAGCAAGGGTTCATAGAATTTGCCAACCCTTCTTAAGTTCTTTTTCCAAATTCTGTCTTTGACCATTTCTTAGAGCACCAAAAATCTCCTGATAAAACACAATGTACAAAGGGGTGTGAATGGCTGGTTGTTCATTCAGGGTTGCCTGCCCTCCAAGTGTTACAAATGAGGTTTAGGGGACAGAATTAACTTATTTTCACTGTGTACTTAATTTCCATTAACAGAATCTCCTCTCATTTTGCACTTGGCCACAACATTATGGCATCTGTCATGTCTTAGAGATAGGCTGGGACATATGCTGTACTGGGTGGGACAGACACAGTTGAAAGGAACCTGGCCTTGTGCAAACGTGAACCTGACAACAGCCCTTCTTCTTTCCTCAGTAGTTAAGTTTGCAGGGAAGTAACATTTCTATCTCGATTTCAGTGATTAGGAGTGACAACCTCTTTCTACAGCCATCTGGGGTGTGAAAACAAATACATCCACATGGTCCAAATCGATCCAGAAAGGTGGAAAGAAAACCAAGGGCTATCAGAAAAATTATCCCTCTTTGCCTTACTGCTTCCTGCCCGCTCTGGTTGTTTTGTTTGCTGATTGTTATTTTCTCCCACTCTTCAGCTGGGCCAAATTTGGCTCTGTCTGGTGGAGGTGAGGGCTGCAGGAGTGTCAAGGCTCTCAGGGAAGGGGGAGAGGAGTCAGGTTCTTAGGGTTGAGGTAGCCTTAGGGCTGGCCAGGTGACTCCCCCAGCACCTCCCAGGCCCCACTCCAAGTTAATTTCTAGGATCTTGACTGACTTTGGCAGTTGGCTGCCGATGGAAGAGGGTTTCCATGGCAATGTACCAGTGCTGCTTACTCCCTCCTCAGTGCTCTGCCTCCCATTCCCGCCCTCTCCTCGCCCCCCTCCCCAGCCCTCCTGTTTCTCAAGCCTGTTGCCATGGAAAAGTCATAATCCACAAAGAATTTCAGATCCCCCCACACCCGTTGGGGTTTGGGTTTTTGGTTTGGTTTTTTTTTTATGTTAGAAGTTTGCTTTTCATTTTAATGTGTGGGTAGGGAAGGCTGAATCTGCCTCTTTGAAAGCTTGGGCAAGAGGGAGGTCTTTGTCTTGGACTTGGAGGTCCTCCTGGAGGGAGGATGGTGTGAAGCTGTGAAGGAGAGCTCTAGCTAATGGGCAGCCCATCAGGGTTATGGCTTTGAGAAGGGCTTACATGACATTGGAGTTGATGACCAGTTTTTTGAAGGGACTGGGTCATTTGGCATTTGGAGTCTGAATCAATGATGTATAAGCACCCAAGACAGGCTGGAGAAAAAGGAGGAGTGAGGGATTTCTGAAAGGTGCCTCCTCTGGAGGCACCTTCTGCTTTTTCTGAAGTGATTACAGTGACTGCTGCCAGCAGAAAAGGGTGCAGACAACTCATACGCTGGCACATTATGTGCATGGCAAGAGCTGTGGGAATGATGCAGCTGAAGGTACTGAATGAGACCAGAACTGGAGCCCACATTATTCCACCTGGTGCTCATGCTTATTCCCAAGCTTTCAGGGTATGTCCGTAATCTATCAGGATTTGCATGTGTGATTTGTTGGTTGTGTTTTACTTTGTTAACTTTAGTACCAATTAAAGGTGAAATCAGTTACATTTCTGAGAGTGGTTGAACTGGAGGGAGTTGTGGTATGGTAACAGATGTGGAGATTGACCCTCTGATGCACTCTCCATGGAAATCATGGCAATGTTCTGGTCTCCCTCCCGGGACACTTGCTTGCTTCCATCCATTCTGTGTACAGACTTCCTACAGTGAACACTGTGGCCTGGAATGCTAGGATGCTTGCTGGAAAACCATGTTCACAGTATTTCTAGGACCAAGGAGTCCTGTAGGTCTCCTGAGCAAAGAAATATTCTTGTCAGATTTCCCACTCTGACTTTCAGGAAGGAGAAGGGAAAAGGTTCAGATAATATATCCCAAATTTGGACCTTGTACTTATTTCAGACCTCTTGAGAGTCTTTTATTGGACGCAATGTTAGTATCATGCCCGAGGCTTCTTTAAAGTGACCTTTTCTCAGAGAAGAAGCAGAGAAGTAATTCAAGATCATATGTAACTCTAGAGTAAAATGGCACATTTATTTCACTGGAGATACAGCAACATGGGCTGAGGTTGACTCTTTCTCTTTTCTTGCTCAGGAAACACTGAGGATGCACGCTCTGTTTCATTTTTATATAGACAACTACATTCAGGTGGCCTGCTGCAGTCGCCTTATCTGCTCATTGTAGTTACCTCTCCCCATTTTCTGTATGTACCAGGCATCTGAGTCACTGCTTGCCTGACCTCAGATGCCATAATAGTCACGAAGTCTAACCTGGACATGTGGAGTAGGGGATGGAATATAACATTGAGTCTTTTCTGACTGTTGGAAAGCTATTGATTTACAAAACCATAAAGTCATAGTGCAAGGCCATTATAGAACCTCTTCTTTTGGATGAATCCCTGGAAGGTGATGGATTTCCAACTGCCACAGAATGTGGTCTGCCCCACAGAAAGCAAAAAGCCTGATATCTCAGCAATGCTTGCAAAAACCTGATCTGTCAGCAGAGCTCTACCTTTTTCCTTGGCAATATGTCTTTACTCTGTTTTAGACAAACATAATTTCTTCAGTCCCATGTCCTGGGTTTATCTACTTCCGTCTTCAACCTCTTTTCCAACACTGCTGAGGAAGAAGCCTGAGGAGTTGTAGTGACATGTTAGGCACTCATCAGGTGGACCCCATTTGTGTTTCACAGAGGCTTCTGGACATTTACTAGCAGGGAAGAATTATTCAGTCACTACCAATCTGGTCTAGGAGTTGAATTATTGACCATAATGCAAATATTTACCTTCTTTTTGCACCTGTCAGGCCTCAGAGATGGATCCCAAAAGATTTTCCAGAGCACTGTATGAGAATGTGGGAGTGCTGTGAATGTATCAGCAAACACAGTTGCCCTCCTTGTGCTTAGCAAGACCTTGCGTGGCCCCAGATCTCTCTCTCTCTTTTACCAAAAGGAAGAGAGAGGCATGTAACTTGATTTAAAAGGGCCTGGACTACAAACTACATCACAAAACACTCTACAAAGTTAATAATACAAGGCACAAGTCGGATGTGATATAAATGATGTAAATGTGTGAACTCTGAGTAGGACTTTGGCAGTGTTCCCAGCCGTGTTCAAAATGTACCCATGATATTTCTATCTCCCATATTGGGAACCCACTAGAGACAGGCATAAAAGACTTAGGTTGAGTTTATTATCCATATTTATCATTCATTTCAGAATAGCATCTTCCTCCCACACTGATCCATCCTAACGGCACTACATATGCAACCAGCTCAAAGCAGAATGCTTCACACCCTGGCTTTTGGGGCAAGAGTTGAGAATGGTGAGATAGGCTTGAAGTATTCAGTGTGTGTTGGGAAACCCAAAATAGATGGTGCAAGGGAATATGGACTCTGTAACTATACAGGTAGAATTAATGAAAGCGGTTTGCAAGTTGTCAGGGCATGGGACTTTGGGGCAGAAAGGAGGCACGCCTGAGTGTAGGAACCCATGTAAAAAACTGGAAGGAAATTCTTGGTATTTATCTCCCTTTCATATTTTCCCAGTGTTTGAAAGAGGGATGATGTCAGTGGAAGAAGAGCACAGAGATGTTATTGCTGTGACTGGGGTGGGTATAAGCAAAGGCCGGGGGTGAGGATTTGCAGGGTATTTTTGAGTTGGGACCTGGGGCCCAGGGAGCACCAAGATGGGGACATCTTGACTTTCAGAGCCTTGTTGTCACAGTCAGACCAGAGAAAGTGCCAGTGGTCATGAAGTTTAGCTGGCTGCAGTGAAGGCAGCAGTGTAACAGCATTGGCTGCATTGGAAGTACTGATGAAAGTGGCTGTTGCCAACAGTAAGCCAAAGGCAAGGATGGCAGAGATGGCAGACTGGGTGGAGAAGCAGCAGCACAGGGAAAGTGCTGATGGTGAGGAGGCTACTCATTGCACCAAGTGTTGTTGCAGTGCCAACTGCAAATGAGGACAAGGGTGACTAATTACAGACAGGATTGTGAAGAGGAAGAGGAGGCAGACTTGAGGAGGAGTGGTGGTGAGGTCTGTGATTATGGCACTTTGCAATGAAGATGCTGATCAGTGCGTGACTACAAGGGTTTCAGGTCTGATATTAATCAAAGCTGTGTTCTTCACATGTGCCAGCTTGTGGCTTTCTTGCTTCTCCTTCTATCTTACGCTTCATTTTATTTGCTACTGAAGCATTTTCCCTCTTTGCATGTAGTGTGGAGAGACATGTGTTAAGGGTTCCACACAGAAAAAAAAAGAATGAAGAAATCTTAATTTAGACACTACCCCACTGGTGATGTATCCTGTGCCCCTTGTCAGACAAATGCTAGCTGGGAGGCCTTTTCAGAAAGAGATTTTCCGAATGCTACAAGGAAAAAAGATCACAAGAAAGTTTAAAGGAAAGGGGGAAAATAAAAAAAAATGAGCTCTAATAGTTCTGAGAGCTTCCTCAACCCAAGGAAGGGTTAATGCTTTAAATGCAATGTAATTTCAGTGGCACTAAAGAACATGTTTCCATGGAAACATCAACCTACAGAAGGAGAGAAAGAGGGAGAAAGGAGAGGGAACAGCAGCGGAGGGAGAGTGGCTCCTTTGGCAAAGGAAGAGCAGCCTCCAGACCCTCCCTCCCCAGTTACAGACAGGAGTGATTATTTGTTTATATTTTGAATCGATTCCCCCTTGGAGATGTGATAGGGAAGAAGGTGATAGGGTGCCAGCTTGGCCGAACCGCTACAGACCCAAGAAAATCCAGTGACGCTTTTTGGAGCGAGTCTCCTTGCAGGTGTGACTCCGCTCCTGCCACCACTGTGAATCCATTGCCCCATACAAACGTGCAAATGCTTTCAACACTTGATAAAATTGAATAACCCCCAAATCGCTTGTGGTTTCTCCTTGGGTCAAAAAAGTTAAGTTATTTTACTGTTTCTGAGAATGTAATAAAAGGATTTATTTCAGTCTCTCCAGCTTGTTTAGCCTTGCCTGGCTTCTGTCAGTGAGATGGACCTTTCTGGCAGATTTGAGTGGTTTTCCACAAGCAAAAATGTCCTGAAAACTCTATAGGAAAACTGATGTGTTCACCTGTTTGCTGGTCTTGACTCCCAGGACAGAAACTGGAATGAGCTCTGGATAAATAGTGAGATGCCCTGATGGATGACTCCACACCAGCATATCAGACACCTTCAGAAACCAAAGAGGTTGTTGACATGCAATCTGCTTAGCCAGTTTTTTTAAGCTAGGGTCCACAGCCATGTGAGAGATTTCAAGGGGATGTACAAAAATTATTAAGAAAAGCAAGGTTGCTGTCAGTGGGATTAAATTCACTGCATAGGGATAGTAGTTCAACTGGAATATTTTTTGCAACTCTGCAAATTGACAAAGCTTGAAAGACATCATCCTGGGTGAAAAAGCTCTGAAGACCCTCATTTGACTTCTGTTCTGTGACTGATTCTCCAATCCATGATTGCATGACTATGCTTTAAGACAGATAAACAGATCTGAAGGACATCTCTTAACCTTTCAGTATTTGCCTGATTCTAGTAGTATGGCTTTCATCAGTGACCTGTGAGTTGATGCCAAGACATAATTATGACCATTTGTCAGCTGATCTGACAAATGTAATTTTCCATGCTTTTACTGCCCCATCTAAGCTGATTTTTAGTCCTTTCAAATGAGAGAAATACCTTGAAAACTAGTTTTACTTTGGAGAAGAGTGATATGTTATCTGTACCTAATGAATAAGGAAGAATGTAAAGGTGTAGCAATAAAAAATAATAATTTCAAAAAGTAATTGGCAGGAATTTAATAACTCTGTAAAGCTTTGCAGCTTGATCCAATTTTGGACTGAACATTTAGTTTTTATTTTATCCAGTGACTGTAACAATTTTGACCTTAATGCTAATTTTCTATTAGCTATTTTCTGTTGCTTAAAGGTTTGGTGAGTCAGTTCAGAAGTATATTTGTTTTTATCAAAGCTTTTTTGGCTAAAAAAAAACCTTTCTGAGAATAGACTGATTTTCTATGACATTTATACATATTTCCAGTTTTAATCAGAGTATGCTCTTAAAACACTTTTCCTTATTTCTGTTTTATTTCCGGTGGGGCCGGAAGATGTAGAGGTATATTCCCTAGCTACTTAGGACTGTGTAATTTTCCCAGGAAAAAAAAAATAAGACAAAGAAAAAAAAATAAAAAAAAAAGAAAAAAGAGAAAATATAAATTTAGAAGAATTCAATATTTTATATTCCTATTTCTTCTCCACAAAATTTGAACAAAATCTTCGGTGATATTCCTTCCCCTGTTGAGGTGATGCTGTCCCTTGTAGGATTCTTTCCATGTGGCACATTGCAGCTGTGTTTTAGTTGGAGCTCTTGTCCATGAAAGGGCGGAAGATGTCACACAACAGACCAGACTGTGTGAGAGCATGTTGGTGCCAGAATCTTCATGTTCTGTCCAAAGTTACTACAGGTTTCAGATCTTATGTTCCTTTTCTTTCTGACAAAATGTTAACCTCTTCATGAGAAAGTGTTGTGGCTACATTCTTATCCCCCTTTCCTGTTTAAAAAGTGGTTTTGCTGGATAATTTTCCAGGCTGGCATTTGTGAAAATAGGTTAGTCAGGATGTCTGTGAGAAAAATCTGGCTTTGGTTGAGTTTGAGTTTGAATTTGAGTTTTCAAGATATTGCTGTGATCAGCACAGCAGATGGGGCAAAATGAAGATTTATCTTGTCCTGTATCCCATGAACAGGTTACCTCACCGCAATGTATATTTGTGTTTCCTACAAGTGACCTGGGTTTCACAGTCTGGCTTTAGTACTGTCAGCAGCACCCTGGCAGAGGGAGTGTGAAATGCCACAAGGCCTGAATGGCTGCACCTCTTTCCCCATTTGTGTAAAAGGCAGCAACTGCATAGGCTGAAAAGCCAGTGGGAGATCAGATTGTAGATGATATTAGGTACATGGAGAAAGAATTTATTGTGAAAACTCTGAAGCTCACTGAAGCAGCTGGACAAGCAGTCCTTCATTTAGGTGTCATTACTGTCATGTCTGCCCCAGGTTGGAGCTGAACCCATGTTCCCTTTTGAGGGGTAATTCAGAGTCCCTGCTCTGTCTGCTTCCTGATGGAGGCAAAACCTTGTATGGCGGTGATGAGTTGCCTCTTACATTCTCAGGAGGGACGCTGGGGGCTGCACAAACTGTGGAAAATTAGCTTTGCTTCTCATTCTCAGGAATGATCCCATCTCATTAGGATCCAGCAATGTGTGTAAGAAAGCAACCCTGCCATTGCTGTGGCTCCCTGCATCCTCCAAGGATAGATATATCTTCAGTCCCCAGGAACTGTCATTGCAGAGTCTTTCTGAAATGACAAATTCATGGTAAATAAATAGAAGAAATGGGAAACAAAGTGGAAGTACCGTTTTTTTTTTTTTAATATTAGGAGAGGGATTGATGGAAAAGATTCATCCTTCCACTGTACCTAGGATCTGTCACTTGGAAGTCTCACATTGTTTCCAAAGCAACTTCACTAAATATTATGGAGAAACAGCCAGGACATTTCAGTAGAAATTCCTCTTCCACCAGAAATGGTTATTTCAGAGGTCAGGATCGAACACCAACAAAATTCATCTTCCTGGAGGTGAGGGGCCAATCTCAGTGGATTGAACAGTATCACTCCATTAATGACAGTTGAATATCACTGATTTATTCCAGCCCAGTAGCTGCTCTCTTGTCTTCTAAAAAAGGTGTGGACAGCAGAGACAAACCAAATTAATGTCATATATCCCTGTTGCCTTTTAGCCTGAGGGATATTTCCTAATCTAGATGATCTCCTAAATTTTTTGCTTAATGAAAACCAACTTGAGCTCTGGGCATTTCTCTAAGGCTATTGGTCAGATTGATTGCCAGAAGTAATTTAGGCTGTAGCCTGGGCAGATTTTCTGGTGCAGGATACCTGTACAATTTGGAGTTTGGCTGTTCTCTTTTCTACACGTGCTTTCTTTCTTGTGGTGCATCTCCTCATATTCAGTGGTAACCCTGACAATGAAAGAGAAAGAAACGAGTGAAGAGGAGTGAGATACTGTTCCTTTAAGATTTAATTTTCCTAGCCAATGGTTGCTTCTATTTTATTCGTATCCCGTTTTGGTTTTATTCTTCATAATAGCCTCTTGTTACATAAAATCAGCTGCACTCATGCCCTTTGCTTGGAATCCTTGTGCTCTAAATTGTACCTGACACCAGACAGATGTTACACAGATGTGCCTGCCTTTCACAGCTCTGCAAGCCACTGGCAGCACAGCAGTGTGAGGGACAGCGCAGGGCAGTGAGCAGTGGGACAACCTCTGAAATGCTCAGACAGGGTCAATACCAGCCATGGTGATATTTGATCAAAGGCCCAGGCAGAGCCTGTTTGCACCTCTTTTTGGGGTGAGCAATTGGGTTTGATATCCTGTGGAGCCTGTCTCACCTCAAGAGACCTCATGCACACACAGCTGGGTCTGGATGGCTGTTGTGTGTGAGTTGGCTGTGCTCTGAAGCAGAGACAGCTGCAGAAATTTTGAACAAGGTGTGGAGAAATAATATCTGTATTAGTTTAAGCTTTCCGTAGGGTTGGAGAATGGAGGTTTAAATCAGAAGTCAAAGGGATCAGTTGCAGTTTTCTCATTAAAAAAATCAACGCTATTTCAGTCGCTCAGATGAAGGTATTAACAGTTAATTAATAGTTAGTGCTGGTTAAGTCTTATCTGTCAATCACTTGCCTCGAAGGTCAGAATTCCCATTTGTAGGTAAATATACTGGTCCTAAACTCCCTTTTCCCTGTTCTTTGTGTCCACCCATCTTTTTGTCTGTCCATCCTTGTCCAGGAGCAGGCATGAGGGATGGACAGGACCTGCTGTAGGGCTGTCCTGATGTACTCTGCCCAGGCTGCTTGCATCAGGTGAGGCTGGGTAGGTCTTGCTGGTACTGAGCAAGGGAACGTGGTCTGGAGCTGTGAGCACTTCTACTGAAATACAGTAACATGCTTTTTTTTGCTCCTTCCTGGGCATGAAGTGGTTCTGTTCTCTGATACCTCTGGTTGAGGTTTTAATGCTGTCTTTAAGGGGAAAATAAGGCTATTTCACCCTGTGGGTTCTGGGGGGTGAAGGCCTTTCACTGCTTTTATCTCACTGCTGTTATGATTGGCCCAGTGATTCCCATTACAGTGAGTTTCCAGACAGGATGGTGGTGGTCTGCATACCCATCCCTTTATCCTGCCTTTTACCCTGCAAATCCTCTCTGGCAGAGGTATCCCATAGCTTTCTTTCCCCAGCTCCACCTACACCCTGTTTTTCCCTCGTGCGCTGGGCTACTGAGGTGACTCCCCAATGCTGACTGTGGAGAGGCTGTTTTATTTATATGGTCTTTATCTTATTCAGGGAAGTGGTCGGTGTAAGGATAATCATGCCATTTCAGACAGACTGCTTGTCTCACTGAAGCATAACAAGCACTGACAGGACACAGGGGAGTGTGTGTGTTTGTGTGTGTGTGTGCTGCACACATGTGAGGCAGGGAGTGTGATGGCCTGAACCGCTGCAATGTCCAAATTTGCCTGTCCAGTCAGCAGGCTCAGGAGGAGCTGATTCCCAGTAAGGCACTGGAAGCAGAAGTAGGAGTGGTTAGTGCTGATTTCAAATGCATCTCCTTCACATCTGTCTCTGGGGCAGAGAAAAATTTGGTTAGCACCCTTTCTGTGTTCCCTCAAGCCCCCTGCGCCTGCCACATTTGCCTCTCCAGGCTTTCTCTATCACTCGCTGAAACCATTTAAAATGTCATCATCTCTCTGCTGGTCCTAAATTTGCCATCTGATGTGGTTTTAATGCTCTATTTCCTATGCCAACCAGCCCTTAAAATGCTCTCCTTTAACTTGCAGGGCTGACAGCCTTACATCTAGGCTGGGTGATGTTACCTCAGAGCACAAGATGCGGACTCCCCCNGTCTGATTTGCTTCATGCCCAAGGGCACATTCCTTTGTTCCTGCCTGCTCATCCCTACCACAGGGCTCACAATATCAGCCTATTTCCACAGTGTCATGTATGTTTTGCTCTCACCCATCTGAGTTTGGGCATTACATCCACTGCATTGCCACTGGGCTGGCGAAGGGCTCAACCCTTCTGTGCTTGCATCAAGCAGTTCCAGAAATTCCCACATAAGCAAAATCTTTTGGAAAGGTGCTTTTAGCAAATTAAATTAAATTGCTTATGTCTGCCACCACCATGCCCTCTTGCTCTTTCTCTAATTCTCTACACCTTGGAGTCCCAAACATACAGGGATTAAGACTTTTGCAGGCAGAGTTTCATCCTGGTTTACCTCACCGGCATGCACAACCTGCTGCCCTTGTGTTGTGCCCCTGTCACAGCTGGTGGCTCAGTCCAGACATGTCAGGGAGCCTCTCAGCCCCCTGATTGCCTTTTTAGGGATGGGAGTGTGTGTAGGCTGTAGGGAGGAAACAAATCCCCCTGGCCAGAGCAGGCAGTAGTGGTGCTGGTGTAGCAGGGCAGCAGTGCTACCGAAGGGGATGACTATTGCTGCAGTAATGATGGAGGGCAGAGCCATTCGAGTGTGGCTTCCTTGCAGCATGCTGCTGACTCGGCCTGCCAGGGAGTCCTTCAAGCCTTGATGCTTTGTACATAGACTCAGTGCACCCGAGCAAACCCCGCAGCTCCCTGAGTGCTGCTCTTGCCCTGCATCCTTTTGTCAGGTGGCAGGATCCAGCAAGGTACAGGAGTGCAAGGAAAGCTGGGGGGTAAGCCACTTCTGCACTTTTCCTGCAAAATTTTGTAAACATATTGCTAATGGATTTGAGAGAAAACCCTCTGAAGAGTTGTTTTGCCAAATTTGGAGACTAATTTCAGTCATTAAGGTGCTAAGCAAGGGATTTTAGTGCTGCTTTAAGTGTAAATCTCAAGGCAGCTCCAAGGATCAGAGTCGTTGATGATCCTTCCTTGATTATTATTAGTAGTTCTAATCTTTCCAGTGGAAAATGAACAGAAATGACACCCTCTTGTCTCATATCTGTTGCTGATTTCTGCGAACTCTTCTTGTCAGGCTGTGCAAGGGAGATTCTCATAATGGAATCATTCTTGGGTGTGAGGGGAAAGAGGATTGAGAACTGTTTGATATTGCTGTTTGTTTAATTAGATATTGACATTGCTTACTCATTACTGACATATAAAGCTGCAACTCCCATCAGGCTCCTCATCTTCTTGGAGCCTTTCTTTGTCTTTACTCTGGTGGCCGGTGGAGAGAAGTCATGAAGTGAATGTAGTTGTAATCTTGGTCCTCTGAAAGATCCCTCCCACCACCAGAACCTTAATTAGGTCTTGTAGGGTGCACATACCTGGCAATGATCTGTGCCTGGCATTTCTCAGTACCAGAACAATGCACACAGCTGGGAAAAAAAATGCCAGAAAAAGAGCATGTGTGGTCCTGACATGGGATGTTTTACGCTATTACAAACAATTGTATGGCTAAGATTCTCAATGTGGATGATGTTTTGGGGTTCTCTCAGTGTCTGGATTCTGAATGGCTCTGGTTTTTGGAAAATAACCAATAGTCTGTCTTTGAAAATTGTTCTGTTGCAAATGTTTCATGCTGGGCTCCCTTATGGCTGTGTTTCCAAGGCTGAACACGTCCCTTGAAGGTCACAACATGGAGAAAGTGTGGAATTTCCTTTAGAAATAAACTTAATTGCTGATTGCACTTGGCAATGGGGAGTTAGTAGATGAGTTTTGTTGATTAATGGAGGTAGAACAAAAAAGTTTGAAAAAGGAAGAAACTAAAATCATGACCTGTTTTTTTATTTGTTTGAAGACATTTCCCTGATACAATGCTTTCATTAGATTAGCAGGGAGGTCTCTCTGTGCAGATAGTAGGAAAGTGTGAACCCACTGAAAGAACAGATTATTTTTTCTCTTATTTATTTTCTTGAAATTGGTTCAAATTGAGTTCAGAAGGGACAAATTGAAGCTGAATATTAGGAAATGTTTCCTGATGTCATGGTGCAATAGAGCAGAAGAACCTCTCATGTCTGTAATAGAAATGTTGCTTCTGTAATTTATAGAACTGTGCAAAGTAGGGGAGGGCAGAGTCCAGGGCCTAGCCCTGCAGGCAGCTTGGTCACCTCTGCCTCTCATGGTGATATGATGCTACTGGTGCCAGAGCAGATTTACAAAGGTAAAATCTACTTCATGCAACAGGATTGTGAATTGAAGTGAAATATATGAACAGGGGAAACTGTCAGAGTGCCACGGAGATGTCATACAAACCACTGAACTGTGAAATGTGTATTTACCTCCTCTTCCCTACAGTGTCTTTCTAGATGGTCTGACAGTTAAGAAAACAATAGACCTGATTCTTATTTACAGCAACACCACTTTAACATGCTCTCATGATGCAGAAAGGCCTTAAAATGAGTGTAGCTGTAATCTCAGTCCACTTAAAGGTCTTCCCTATTGCCAGAGCTGAGTGAGGAGGCTCTAGGATAAATGAGGTCGAAGCCTGGACTGTTTAACAGTCCATTTGTACACCTGACATGAGATGCCCCAACTGAGAGCGCCTTGTGCAGAAGTGATGGAGTCTTTCCAGAAAAAGAGAATTGCTAATGTTGGCTGCAGGGCTGATCACCCTTTAGTTTGATCTTACTGGGTGTAAGGCTTGACTCTGTTGCTAGGAAAAAGGGCTTTCACTGGGCTCTCAGCGTCCTTGTCCCTATTCCTTAGCTCCTTTATAGGATCACTTTGGGCCCCATGAGGTGTGTTGGCTCTGATAGGGATAGAGCTTCTTGCAGGTGTGCTGTTCCTTCCTCTCTCTCCACTGCTTCCCTAATCATTGCCTTGATATTTGGACTGGGGGGAGGCTGTCTCCATGGCTTCACCTTTAGGCCATCACTGTCTTCAAATGGCATGCAAAATCCCCTTTGGAGAGTAAGCAAAATGTAGGCTGTGGAGTGTGTTACACAGCTGATTGCTATGGAACCCTCTGCCCTTTGAGGTAGGGAAAATCAGGGACTGTGGGCACACACGTGTGTGTGACTTTTAGACATGCTTTCAGGAATTCATTGAAAGCCAACAGTACATCTCTTTCCTATCCCAGCCACAAAATGGAGGCAATTGCCTTGCCTTGCCTGATTGTCCCAATTCCTGGAGTAATTATCCTGTTTTTCTCACTTCCTGTAATGTTCTCACCTGTAATGTTCCTGTTCTTCTCACTCGCTTCCTCTTAGATTTTCCATTGTTTGCCCTGTGCTCCTATCTCCTGATGTGAACTGAAGAGGGGAGGCAAGCTCTCATTTTGGGTTTTGTTTTCAAGCGTTAATGTTCTCCTTGCTCTTTTCTCTCTCCTGCAGGTACCTGATCAATGTCACCTTTGAAGGCAGGAATTTGTCGTTCAGTGAGGACGGATACCAGATGCATCCCAAGCTGGTGATCATCCTTTTGACCAAGGAGAGGAAGTGGGAGAGGGTAGGATATGTTTGTTAATTCTCAAACTGTGTCAGGGAAGAAGATGGGGCAAGGCTCCAGGTGAATACCCGCCGACACTTCCCCCC
>VZRZ01008243.1:128993-234009 GCA_013398175.1 Climacteris rufus
TTTCTGTACTCCTTATCAAAGGCTGGCAATCTGCTTCTTGCATCCTGGACCATTGGTATCTCCAATACCCAGGCTGCTGTCTTCTCCATGCAGGATGCCATTACATCCTTCCATTAGCATGCATAAAAAATTCATCAGCTTCCTTTCTGTAACCTCTGAACATAAGTGTTCCAGCCTTTTAGAGAAGGGACCTCCTCTGTGCCATGAGTTTCGGTGGCTGAGACAGAAAATATTTCTCTGTATGGCTTGGAGGCACTGAAGTTCTGTATGCTAAGCGACTATGATTGAGCTACAGCCACACTTAGTAATTTATGCCAGTGTTAACTGTCCTTGATGTATCTGGCCAGTGTCCCTTGCAATGGGATGGTGCATTATGTATGTGAACGTGAGATCATATTGAATTGTTCAAAGATCCAAATTTGCATATTTTGGAATAATCTGCATGTAACCCAAAGCACCGTTTTAGAAATGGTGTGAAATTCTGAGTTAGTGGGAAGTTCTGGTTCGTTTCACCTCCCACATAAATGTCAGTGGTCCAGACTCAGAACAAGCATTTCCAAAGGGTTTCAATTGAAGCAGAGGGGGTAGTTTGAGGGCTAAGAAAATGAGATAAAGAAATGATGGGAGTTAGAAGTCAGAACAAAGAAAGCAAAATTCAGCAGAACACTTGATAGATATGAAGCAGAACTTGGTCTGGGTGTGATCATGTGTATGGCTTAGAAAAATGCCCCTTTGTCCCACCATGCACAAAAAGCCTTCTCTCCTTGGCTGCTTGTTCTCTGCATGTTCTCTGCATGGTGAAAGTGAGGAAGAAATTAATGAGGAAATGAGAATGAAATAGGGACCTGTCAGGAGAAGTGTATTCAGAAGAGGGATGGAGCAAAAACTTTCAAATGAAACAGAAGGGCAATCACATTAGTGTCTAGCAGGCACCAGGGTCTCCCAGTAGTGGCAGGAGTTTGGAAGAAGGTGAAAGACCCCAGCTTGTGCTGGTTTCCAGGAGGACCTGTCTACCTCATGGTCTTGGCACTATGCAGACCAGATGAAAGTGTATGGTTGGGAAAGTCAGAGGAGATCTCAGTGGGCCAGGAGTGTGAGGAAGCAAATGGCATGGCATGTCATAGCATAGCATGGGTGGACAACTCTTGGACATAATTGGAGGCAGACTGTCTAGATACTACATAGGGTGTGGACATGCAAAGCTCAGGCTGTAGAGACCCCACCTCAGGCTCGGTCCATCACTCGACTTCATTAAAGCTTACCAGGAAAAGTCCAGGAGGATTTGTTCCTAACTGGCACCAAATTTGTTCTCACGGGGGAAAATTCCATCGTCAGAGCAGGAAAATGAGGCAGTAGCAGCATGAATCCTCCTAGGGATTATTAGCAGGGCTGGCTGTGGGAATGTGTTGCTGGAACACTTTGCAGTCTCTGGGGAGGCCAGCTAAATACAGTCCTGTTTCATCTTGCCTGTCACGTGCTTCACGTCACACCCTCAGTGAAGGCTTGGCGGCTTCCATCAGTGGTAAGAAGAGTTGTTCAGTCTCTGAGAGTGTATCCGTGGTCTTTCAGATGAACCAGACAATTAGTGGAAGGGATCCTGGTGATCAGGGGTGTTGGGATTAGACCTGGGACTTGCCTGAGCCTTGCTCTCTGTGGGGACTACTTGGCATCCATTAAACCAAAACAATCCTTCATTACATAGGAGCTGGGGCTGGAGTGAAATGAGGCTATGATGAACTATGGTATTAGTGATACAAAAAGCACATAGTGCTTCCTGGACACAAATGTTTTATCTTGACATGGGTGTCTCTCTCAGAGAGATCAGATTATTATAATCAAACTCTGAACTGGTTGAATTTTATGCTGGCAGGTTCTTCCTGGAAAACACCAAAGTAATCTCCAACATGTTCTGATCACAGACCAAAACCTTTCCTAGCTGGAACCTCATGCTCTTTTTCTTAATTTTCTTTCCATTCAGCTGATATGCAAACATTAAAACATAAGGGTGAAACAAAGATCTTTGTGAAAAAGATCATAGTTTTATTCCATGTTTGCAGAGAGTGAGGCAAAACAGAGTGTTGGTCCTTAACAACAGCTCGAGGCAATGCCACAATACAAGCCACAATACAGGAAAATATTAATATATTTTTAGCACATAATTCCAGTACATTTATAAGTGCATTGCTTTACAGTATAAAATAATCCAAAATCTCAATAATTTTATATAAATTAGTAAGATGCTTCATCCTGGCAACTTTAGGCAAACACTCGGGCAGCAGGAGACACAAGATGAAAGGCTGCGTGGGAAACACTGATTTAGTCCAGTTGTGTGCATTTACTATAGCTCAGTCTTTAACTGCAAAGCTAAACACTTTTATCCATAATCAAATGCTATGCCTGGAAGGAACAGCAAAAGGTCATTTAGTCCCTCCCTGTGCCCAAGGGAGGGTTCAACTAGACTGAAATTATTCCTGACAGATGTTTGTCTCACCTGTTCTGAGACACCTTCAGTGATTGAAACGCCATAAATCCTGAGTCAATCTCTTCCATGGCTTCTTTCTCCTTACCCTGCTAAGTTTTTCTTACGTCTAACCTAGATTTCCCTGGCTGCAGTTTAAGCCTATTAATATTTCGTGTCTCCCTAATGGACATAAGGGATTGTTTATTCTCTACCACTTATGTTCCCTGTGTGGGTTTGAAGACTTCCATCGTATTGTCTCCCAGTTATCTCTGCTGTAGACTAAACAAGAATTTGTTCAGTCTCTCCTGGTAGGTCATGTTTTCTAGTCTTCTGATCATTTTTGTTAGTCTTCTCTGGATTTAGTAACACAGTTTGCAGCTCTGTACAGCTTGGTGCGGCTGATTTTTGAAAGATGGCAAATGGATTCTGAGGGATATGTCTCATGGAGTAGAGATATATAAAGATTAGTTTTAAAATAGGTGTGAAGTCTTCCATTTTCTGAGCAGCAAAGATCCAGACAGTGACTGAACTCTTTCAGGATTTTGAGTCTGTGAAATCTGCGGTTTTGATTTTTCATCCCAATTTGGGAATAAATATCTTCACAACCTCACCAGCTATTTCAGAACAGGAATTAATTTTCCAGAGGAGCTGCAGCTGCCCCCAGACTCTGATGAGGATAAATCTCCTCATGAGTCCTTCAGACAAACTGAAGCCTTGTAGGGCTGACAATCATGAAAGAAAAAGCAAAGAAACCACTTTCTACAAAGGGGCAGTAACCTGAGCTCTCCTACCAGGAGTATCATGAGTAAACATTTGTTGATTCATTGTGATAAGTAAAAGTGCTGCATTTCATTCTCTTATTTGTTATCTGCTCCTTGGGGGCACAAGGCTGCATGCATTCCCTCACTACCTTTTAATCAGCTAGTTAGTAAAGCTCTTTGCTTCACTGGCCAGACAGCCTAGATGCCGCTGTTGTATTTAAACATAGAGACGCAAGTATGCAGATGGAGGTGGTGAAGGAGGTCTACTCTTATGCCCCGTGAAGAGCCATGCCTCAGTGCAGTGATGAGTGGAGGCCAGAGGCTCAATACTACACTGGAGTTTGTGTCAGTGGGTTGTGATATTTTGTGTGGGAAGAGTTTTCACCCAGGATATTTCTTCACTAGTTCCCTTTCTCCTCTGCTCTCATAGAATCCCATGTATGATGAGGACTTATTTCTGGGTTCATTATCCCTTTGTGAGAGCTAGTCAACGCTGCTAACTCCAGCTCTTGCTCACATCCTCCTTCTCTACTGAGTCCTGTCTCAATAGCTGCCACACAGCAGTCCTGTGCCATTAGCTCCCAGCTCCTCCAATCTGCTTCCTCACTTTCCCCCAGCAAACCTGAGAATGACACAAATGTAATGATCTCTGAGGCCCTCTTTGGGATTCTTTCTCTACTTTAATTACTAGTGAGTTTTGCATCACTTCTATCACTAGGTTGTGCTCAGCCTCTCCCTTTTGCTGATGCTTCGCTGCCTCTTCTCTTAGGTGTGTCACTTTTCCATGAGGCTCATGACACCAACTTTTTGTGCCGCCCCACAGAGGCCTTTGATTCGCAAGCTCCCACCATCTCTTGCCATGCATGCCCCATTAATTCCTCTTCCTGTATGGACAAGCAAAGCCCCAGGGGATGGTTTTGGTCAGGGTGCCACTACAAGCCATCTTAGAGGACAGATGGAAAACTTATGTTGAAAGATTCATTCTCCTTGCCTCATGTGCTAATCCTCTGCCCTTATCAACCTTCACCCCACTCAGCAGATAAAATATTTGCCTGCTGTTGGTCCTATAATTATCAGCATTTGACTTTTGAACTCTAGCAGTGTCTGTTCTGCTTCCTCTAGCCATCGTTGTGGCCATGATTGCAAATTCATGGACAGGTTGCCCTTAGCCTGTACCCTTACACCATTGCACACATTAATGGTTCCTGGGAATGGGGCCATTTGCTGTGACATCCTGTCAGGTGCCTCGGTGACTGTGGACTTCCAGAACTTCCTAAGGCTGCAACAGGGTGGAAATTAGTGCTGCTACTCTGCCACATGGGCTTTCCAGAGATGTGTTCAGCCTCGATCACAGCCCACATAAGATGAGTTTGTGACTGTGTGTGACCCTGTCTCCAGCTTGGGATAGAGCAGCATTATGCCCATCCATGCCTGGGAAGGGTTTCCTTGGGATGTGGCAGGGCAATGCAGACAGGAAAGAAGTATTTAGAAGAAAAAATTAAAAACAAAGATTTTCCTTATCTAAAAAAAAAAAGGGGAAAGGGAACAAGATAAACCTTTGGACACCTAAATAATTGTTGAAAAAAAGGGCATAATGATCAGTTGCTTTTCATGCCCCCAATAGGGAGAAAGAAGAAGATATCTTAGTAAATTTTCAAGCAGAAAGATTTCAGTTAGATATGTAGGGAGCTGTCTAATTATTGGCATGGTGAGACATGGTGAGCCTCATTTGCTGGTAGAGGTTCATTTGCTGGAGGACATAGAGAAAAATATCCAACAGTGCAGGATCTCAATCTGTCTTGTCCTGCCTCAGAGCTGGTGGATGCAGTAAGTGATTTCTTGTGGTTCTCTGCCAGCCTACATTTCTGTGATTAGATGAGCAAGGCAAACCTGAAGAGTATCTCACAAAAAGCCGTTTATTTCATAGGAACAAAAACCTGGGATATAGACAAGCTGATCAGCAAAAACTTCAAACCTGGTCCAGTGAGGACATAATTTCTGCAAGCTTCTACCATGAACCTTTTGTATAAGCAGGCAGGTGGCACATGAAGGCTATTTTGGATAGCTGCAAACAAAAGCTCTTACAGAGGCACTTGTCACCTCCTGAAGTCTGCACCTTTGGGGCGCTGATGAACACCACAGAGACGCTGAAGAGGCTGTAGCATTTGATGATGATGCAGCCTTCAGGCCTGATCTCAAGTCTTTCTGTGCATTAAAAAAAATACTCACTGTCATCTCTTTGTGTGCTTCAATGTCACAGTGGCAGAAATTATAGGGAAGAGGAGGATGAGGACTGAAAATACTGATCAGTATTCTTGGCTTTTAGTAATGGTCCCTGCGGTACTGACCACTCTGTGAAGAACCAATATGAATCATGTTATCCTATCTGTTATATTTCTTAGCAGAAGGAAGAATTTAGATTTTCTTTATTTCAATTTCTTAGAGAATAAAAGCCTTCTTGAAGAAAGCTCTTTAAAAATAGGAGAGGAACAAGAATGTAGGGTTGTGAGGTGAAAACTGCATCTGCACAAATCCAAGCCTTCTCAGAAAGCCCTCCCCTGCCTTTGGAAAGATGACTCGATTGTTTGAGACAGTTTCTTCCTCGTGTTGTCTGGTGCCCACCTAAGCAAGCCTTTCTGATCACTTACACATGCATGCACATGTATGCTTGCCTCTCTGGGGTACAAGTTACTGCCTTTGGTTCTGTTCTGTGCGTGGAGTTCTGGCATCTTGCCTGCATGTCCAGGAAAGAAATGGTTTTTTATTCCACCAACTTCTTTTACAGTGAGACAAGATTGGATTGTTTTTGCCAATCAGTCTTGTTTTGCTAATTTTGTTGTGTACATGGGGATTTATGACTCATTGTCCCTGAGGACAAATGGCATAGAAGTTTGTTTAAACTTACTCAGAGTTAGTGTCTGATTCTGTTCCCATAGAACCAGTTTTTAGAAGGATATAGCTTTTCTTAGGGCAGAGGGACTGTTCTGGATTCAAGCACATATGGCTGAAATTAGAATGGGAGTCTGTACGTGCATTTTTCCCCTCATTTTTAAAGTGTTCTTTCCGGACATGTCTCTTAGAGACCATAATTTGCTGAATGTCTTACTTCTCATTAGACAGCAGGCTTGCATCAAAGAATACATATTTTATGGATATCCCACTCCCAAGTGAGTGTCCCTTAGATACCTGATCTAGGTCACATCTGATGGGTCTGTTGATGACCCTGATTCAATCAGACAACCAGATGGCTTTATTTGTGCACCTATGCTGCACCTACTGCCAGGATTTGGCCTGACTTCTCACAGTTGTCCAGGATCTGAGTGTATGTATTCGTAGCTGATTATGGCCACGTTAATCTTACACTGACTCCTAAGGAAAAGGGCAGATTCAAGTGCCTCACAAAGCCTTCCTTATCAGATGATAAATGGAAGAATCTTTCTAAAAAAGCCTTCTATGTAAATCCTGCTGACATGGTGGTCAAACTGTGTCTTTGCTGGATTACTGCATTGAGCAATAATAAGCTAGTCTAGCTCACTGACCAAAGATGATATGTTGGGTGTCTCTTCTTAACCCCTGTATGTTGTGTCATTATAAGCCGTTTTCTCTCTTTGCCTCTTGCTGAAGCGCTTCCTGATTTTGCTTGAATTTTGGAGTGTATTTGTATGATTCATGAGCCTGCAGAAAAATATTTTGGCTCTTCTCCACCAGACCCTACTCCTTGGCTACCAGAGGGAATTCTTACGTTGAAACAGTGACAGCTTCTTGGAGAGACCTTGTCCTCTTATGCAAATCAGATATTGGGATAGCTAGAGATCTTTATTAAGCCCAGGTTTGTAGTTAGAATGTCTCCTACCATTTCTGTGCTGGTGTAGCTGATGAGGGTGATAGTAGCCATCTGACCTTTACTGGGGTTGCCAACCTAACTCCTTGGACAGGGGATCCCTGAGGATTGTGCTCAGTGTACTAATGTGATAAAAACATGCAGCCACAAGTGAAGACTGCCCTCACCTTCGTTGTATTCTGGATGAGAGCTCTTGTCTGGGGCTTGCTTTCAGCTGACTTGCTCATGCCACAGAGTGAGATGTGCCATGTGTACATGCAGTCACCTCTTGCATGTTATCATTGCTGTCCCCAGCACCCAGTCATGGACTTGGGACTCTCCTCTGCAGGGAGCTAAGTGAACACTAACAAGAAAGGTGGCTCCTACCCCACAGTGGTTACACTTTAATTAGAAGACAAAAGGCAGCAGATGGGTACAGATGGACCAACGGGGGAGTACAAGGGAACAATCAGACAACATTAGTCAGCATGGTAGGCAGCAGGCTTTACACAGCAACTGCCTAACTCTTGTGAAGACTTTGATAGTCAGCAGAGAATTATAACCAGTTTTGTGCAGGCTTATGGGAGTCTCATCGAGAGTGTGAAGGGCAGACAGGGAAAAGCAGTAAGGTGCTTGCCTGCTTGAAGAGCTGCAGCTGCGGAGGTGCAACAGTTCAGAAACACCCAGTACTGCTGGAAAATTTCCAGTCTTCTTAACATCTGAGGGGATAATCCTAACTTTACAGAGAACTAAAAACTTCTGCTAAGGCCACATCTTGCAGTGCAGCATAAACTCCCAGTGCAGTGCTGGTGCCAGAACCATATTGCTTCTGGTTGAAACCCCTCCTGCTTGCCATCAGCTTGGAGATTTCCATGGCATGTCAGATGCTGCTGTGTATCTGTGTTCCTTTAATGACGCGCATTTCATTGATTGTGGGAATTTTTTATCCCAGTGTGTTGAAAATAAACGTTCCTATCTTAATGCAGGTAATAGCTGATTTGCTGTGGGAAGATGAACTTTCAAGCATGGGTATAGTAATTCCTATTACAACACAGTATCAGGGATTCATCCTATCATCCTTGATCAGTCCACAACATCCTCAAAAGAACCCAAAAACCAGAAAAAACCCACCAAAACCCAGGAAAGGTGGTTTGATTTGGTCTCTAATTCCAATCTGAGCACAAGAATAAGTTTTTCCACAAATTCTGTGTACAAGCGAACTGACTGAAGTGGCTGAGGTCACTTGGCTTGTTCAGCCTGAAGTAGAGGAGAGTGAGCGGAGAGCCCATAGCAGTCTACAGCTTCAAGGAATCACAGAACATTCTGAGTTGGAAGGGACTCACAAGGACCATCAAGTCCAACTCTTCTTCATGAGGGGAAGCAAAGGGGCAGGCACTCATCTCTTCTCTGTAAGCAGTGACAGGACTTCAGGAAATGGCATGAAGCTGTGTCAGGGAGGTTTAAGAATATTAGGAAAAGGTTCTTTACCCAGAGGGTGGTTGGGCACTGGAAGGGACTCCCCAGGGAGCTCTCCTTGGTTCACAGCACCAAGCCTCATAGAGCTCAAGAAGCATTTGGACAACACTCGCAGGCACATGGTGTGATTCTTGGAATGGTCCTGTCCCAGGCCAGGAGCTGGACTTCAGTGGTCCTTGTAAGTCCTTTCCAACTGAGTGCGTTCTAACATTGTATGATTCTGTGACTATTTATCAGCCCAACATTAATTGCTTCATCTGTAGTCTACTCAGGAGTGACACAAGCAGGTTATGTATCCTTCAGCATTGGATAGATGCACAGCACAGACACTTTCACTTTTCCCTGGTTTGTGCCTAGTCATATACTAGAAATCACTTCAGGGAGTCTGTAGCAGTGAGAAACCATACAGGTTGCCCCAGTCCCCTTGGAAGAGGAAGTTTTTTCCTGTTGCTTTTGGTGGCCGGACTGTGCCACAAAAAGGCAGCTGAAGGAAGCATGGGAATTTGGGCAGCTTTAGGATTTGAAATGCGTGAAGAGATGCGGGCAGAGAAAGCTAGCAGCCAAGCAAACTGAGACTGGAGAAAGCACTAGCAGAGCTTCAGCTGAAGGAGACTCAGTAAGTGAACATGCCCCCCAGTGCCTGAGGGTATATTTTCATCTGTTCAGTTGCATTTGCTTGAGACTGTCTCATGTCAATGACATCTTTGCTTGGCCTGTGAATCCTTTGCTTTTTCTATTTTTACATTAACCGAATGCTATTAACTGGAGGGTCTGTTTTCCTTCCATGGGACTTGAGAGAAGGGAGGCACTGCATATTCGTAGGACCCTATGTTTTTCTTTCTTTTGCCTTTTTCTGTCTTTTCCTCCTCCTCCTCTATTCATTTTTGGTAAGATTTTGGCAGTTTGCTTTTCCTGCAGTAAAAGTCTGGCCACGTTTTCTTCTGAATGAATTTGAAATAAGGTTTTCTTAATATGAAATTGCCCAGACCTTTTTTGCAGTAGGAAGTAGCTTGTTTGTTGTGTCTTGGCTTGGTTTGTTTCTCTTCTTTGGTGTCGCTTCTGGACAGTGCTTCTGTGCTTGTTCCCACACGCTCCTTGCTTGGCATTTGAACGCTGACTGTATGTGGTTGACTTGGCTTGGTGCTGAACTGCATCTTGACAATATTTTTTACTTGACCAGGACAGTCTTTTCCCTTGTGGCCTTCTCTGCACTGTTATGTGTTAACTTCTTTGCTGCTTTTCAATGGTGTTTCAGTGTTCGAACTGGGGTTATCACTGGAGCTACTGTGTGCTTGAGTTACTCTTGCTGCTCCTGAACTCTGACATGCATTCAGTGTCATCAGTTTGAGCATGCAGTATGTTCAGCATCGTTTGCTTTCCCTGTGCCTGAACTCGTTTTTTCCTGAGTCTGTAATTTTTTCAGCCTGCCTTTGGTAACATTAGGTCCCGGCACTCACTCTTTCATTGCCTTGCAGTGGTGGCTGAGTTTCTGTCACCATCCTTGGCCTTTCTTCCTGGTGAAAGGACCTGGCATTTACACACCTGGGTTTACTTTTAAAATGTACTGGGAGTTGTGCTCTTTTCTGCTGAGTCAGCACTTTACCAATTTTATTTCATTTCCTCCTGCTGGGCTAGCCGCTTGCTGCAATGCCTCCCACCATGCCAAGCCTGAAAGGCTGTTTGACATCCTTTTACTTGTTCCTGTTTAAACTTTCAACTTGGTCTGCATTTTGTGTGACAGTTACTGGTGTTTGTTTCCCTTATGTTTATTTCCTGTACACGATAATGTCTTACATTTCTGTTGTTCCTTCCTTCAAGAAGGATCCTAAGCACTCAGCAAAATTAATATAGAGGAACATTTCACTATGAGAAACATTCAGCTGCTTGTGTGGTGGAACGGGGTTAGGCTGTTTAATGATGCAAAATAGTGCTGCACAGCCACATAGGGTAAGAAAAGAGTCTCAAACAGAAGGAGGCAAGGAATTTTTAATTAAATTCTGGCCAACTTTGTCCACAAAGTCTGTTTTTGGGGAAAATAGCATGGATCATTAAATACGAGGAGTGATAAGGCCTGTGTCCTTCCCTTTCCAGATGATAATGCCTGAGCCTCAGAAATATGGTGGGAGGAACAAATGAGTCTGTGAAGAAACGTAGTTCAGGATCAATGAAAATATTAATTAATTTTGGCCTGATATGGAGGATTTATTTTAGAAGTTTTATTGCTGTAAATGAAAATGGACATCTTGGTGTTTTCATATAGACTCACAAAAGCCTTTAGATACCATTCACAAAGGTTGTGTGGAGGACAGAACGGCAGCATCTTCCGCAAGATCTCAGAGCCTCATTAGCCAAACAGTGAGGACAGACTACTAGGCAATGGGAAAACTGTATTCAAATCACTTCTCTGACTCACAATGGAGGTTTAAACTGTGGTCTCTGTCACTTCTCATGACAGAGGTCTAGCCTTTGGAACTGTGATTTTTTTTTAAATTTTATTTTTTAATTAATGCTCCTTTGCTAGTGAGTACTTGAATTGTATCTGCAGATGTGTGTTTTGATCCAAATTTCCGTCACTTTTGTTAGTCCTGTCTGATAAAGAACATGATTTTTGTGTGTCTGTTGAATGGCTGAGTTTGATTAGTGGAAAATTCTAAAAAGCAAACAAACCTAGATTTAGATTGAAGTAGTAACTTTTTTTTTTTTTTTAAATTGTTCACACCTTGCTTTGAAAAATCTTTTTTTTTCAGAACTGTGTCAGAACACCATTTTGGTCACTGTTGGAGCAGGCAGTGCTGACCCTTATGAGACTGGAGAAACTGCACAGTACAATGTTAATGCTAATAGATGTTGCAGATCCTTTTGTTCTCCCTGTAGATCCATCCTGGTTTATGTAATCCTGTGGTTTTTGAGAAGAAATAGTCTTTGCTTATAAATCAACTTATATTGGATGCAGCACTGGACAGCAGAGGTGTGCTGCAAGTTTTTCAGTCTAAACAATGTCATACAACAGTCTGTCTATTCAAGCTGGGAGGTTTGGAAATAATAGAAAGAGTCCATTCTGCAGTCTGCTGCTGGAAATCAGCTCCTGCACGTTGAGTTTAACTGTTTGCTCTAAGCATCATCTGGGTCTTTTAAGAATTCAGGACTGCTCAGGTCACTTCTTTCAGGCGAGTGCTTTACTTTTGTTCTTTTTCAGAAGTAGGAGCTATTTGCTTTACTTCTTAGATGTGTGCTCATTTTCACCGAGGCCAGAATTCTTTGTATTGCTGCATTAAATTATGTTTGCTTTATAAAGACCAATGGGATTATGACAGCATCTCATTTCTGTAGCTTTTTTCATCTTTGATGGGAGCTACCTGTGGACAGCTGCTTTCCTCGAGTTTGTCCTGTGTATAGATCAGTCTGCATTTGTGGTTTCCACCAGCTTCATGCCCTGTTCCTTGTTGTACAAGAGACTGCTATTTCAGATCTCTTTGGGAAGGCTGAGGAACAGACCCATAGAGAACTCTCTGTGTCTCCGTTTGAACACTTGTTCTCATCCATGCTCTGTCTCCTATTTTCGTCCAGAATAAGTCCTGTGTGTATATATATTTTCCTACTCATTGCCCAGACACCTTGCTCCAGCCTGGGACTAATGGAGACACCATCTTACAAATAAAGCTTAAAAGAGTACAGTCTAGTGAAATTGGCACTAGGAACTTTCTCCATTAAGAAGTCCCCTGTCTCAAATAAACACTCTGAAGAATTCCCAGGGTTTATTGTGCAATGTTACTTGAACTTTAGTTAAAACCTGTTTTCTCTGGCTAACCTCTGTCTCAGTGGATCCTTTCCTGGTTGCTGAGGGCAGATTTTTCCCAAATACATATTTTTGTCAGATAGGGAGTATGATTATTTTCTGCAAGGAATAATCAATAAGAAAAAGAAGGACTTCTTTAGGACAATCCAAGAGAATGTAATTAAAGAGTAATGGGGAGGCAGGGGGTAAAGCAAAGTGCACTTAAAGGTAATATCAGGAAACAGTGGGTTCTTTTAGAAGATGCAGAACAGTACTGACATATAGGCTGTGAGCCTGGTTGCTATAGCTCTTGACTATGGGACAGAAAAGACCACATGGGAGGGAGACGGAGAGGAACTGGCAGCAGAGCCATCCACCAAATTTTTTATTTTCATTATTCCATGTCTATCAGCATGTTGCTCTGGAGGGAGAGCAGCACAGCCCTCCTGGGAAGAAATCCTCCTTCTCCCAGATATCCTCTTCCCCCAGCAGCACTGCCTGCTTTCCTACGGGCAAGAATTTAGAAGAAATTTCCTTTGCTTAAGGGGAGGGGGCCTGGTTTGTGCCATGACAGAGAGAGAGGGCTGAGAAGCCCCTGGCACCCTGAGGAGCCTGGTAGGTCTCTGCACTGCCCGCTTTGTGCCTGCACGGGTGGAATTTTCCAGGATCATCCCCCTCTGCCACCACCACCACTTAGCAAACTCCAAGAAACGCAACTCATGAAAATGCATTCTTAGCACACAGCTGACATGGTCAACATCTGCTTTTCAAAGAGAGCGCTGTGAAAGATTTGAAATTGCTGCACTGTGGAAAAAAAAATGACTTGGAGTAATTATAGATACCTAACAATACTATTTAATTTCTTTTGCCATATCTTTCCTACATAGTGTATCTGGTAATGCTTCAGAGAACTGAATAATTCTGACAGAGGGCAGTGAAAGGGGTAGGTAAGGGAAGAAAACAGTTCCCCATTATTTCAGTTAGGATCTGAAATGAAGGAAATGTGAGTGAAGGATTAGGTGTTTTCAAGTCCTGCTTCAGAAAGGGGGACCTTTTCATTTTTTGTGCCTTGCCTGCGGGAGGAGGTAGAGAATGTGGATGGTGAGGGCAGCTGAGGAAAACAGGATCTCCAAGCACAGACTCACAGGACAAAGGGAACTTAGCACAAAGCCTCACTGGTAGCTGGCGTGCTGCTTGACCTCTGCTCTGCTGCAGGCTCAGAGCTTGAAATCTGAGGAAAAAGGAAGGTGAAATTTATAAGCTTGGACCCCTGACCAGTTGTGAGACTGAATCCTCCAGGAGGCAATTCAGAGTGCCTAAAAGTCAGACCCCACCTCAAAAGCACCTTTGCTTCCTCTGGTACAGAGGGAGGCTGAGAAGACCAACCTCAAGCAGGCACAAGTGAGGACAAGTCTGAGTCCCAGCAAGGTCTCTTCTCTCCCCTCAAGAAGTGCTCACATTCCCCAAGGGTGGCTGCAGAGGAGAGGGCACTGCAGGGGAGACTTCAAAAGAGGCTCAAGGGCCAAATAGGTGGATCTGTGGGAAGGTCAGAACATGGTTTAGGAGAAGCCCTCAGAGACTAAGTGGCACATGTGAAAGGGCACAGTGAGAACCGTGGAGTGAACTGGGGAGCAGTGGACAAAAATAGAATTTGGGGATATTAGATATCAGTTCTGTCATCAGAGGGGAGGCACCTGGCCGGGGGGCCTTGGGGACTATTGAAAGTTTCTGTAGAGCCAACGGCAGGAGAAGGATATTATGGAGGGTTGCTATTTGACTTGGCTTGCTATGCATCCAGGGTTGAAGTGGATAAAAAAGGATGCAAGGAAAGATGAAGTCCATGTCTCAAGCCCTTGGGATGTTGTGTGCTACCTTTCTGCCCTTGTGCTGGGTGTTCTGTGCCACCTCAGTTGCTTCCTCTGAGACAAGTACTGATGTGCAGAGTTGGAGTGAAAGGTGGTGGAGATTTTCTAAAGGGATGATAGAAGGTCAGGAAGAGACTTCAAACTGAGGAATTCTCAATTAGTATGGCGTCTACTGGTAAATCATCCCATGAAAGCAAGCTCTTAGTATGATTTCATGTAGAGAAATGCACCACCAAGGGATATAATGAAGATAGTCATATTATGGAAGTGTGATTATTAGACTCATTTGTCTGTCCTGATCACTGGGGCTTTGTCTCAGGGATGTGTAACCAGGAGAGCTGTTGATGCTGATTTGTTGCAATACGTAAGTGCAGGCCCTGGGAAAGAGGCCTACATATACAAACATACATATTTGAGTGACTCTGGCTAAAAGCAACTTGTGTTGAATTAACTAGCAGAAAAACTTCTGAAAGTTTTTTTGGTGGAAAATTAGTATTTCAATTAATTTTTTTTTTAGTTGAAGTACTTGTTTTCCTTTAGACACCCTAACTTTTTTGAAAAGTCTGAAAGTTTGAAAAGTGACACTCCAGAGTCTTTTATTGCTACAAATGGGCACAAATTTTTGTTTTGTTTTGTTTTGGTTTGGTTTGGTTTTTTCTCCGATTTTTGACTACTAATTTGAAATTTTCAGCAACAGAAGCAATATCAGGGATCTCCTCTCATTTCTGTTCAAATGGATATTTTTGTGTTCTTCAGGAAGCCAGAAACATGAACCAGATAATTCTGGTATTAAAAAAAGAACATACTCTTAGCCTGTGTACCTCCTTCAGAGGAAATTATCATCTCTCTCTGCTCCAGAAAGTTCTGCAATGATAAACGCAAAGCTGTGCAGATGCTGATGGAATAACCAAACCTTGATTTCTGAGGAAACAGCTAGGGATGGAAACGAATTCAAGGCTGAGATCCTGAAAGTGTTCAAGGACAGTTTGGATGGGGCTTTAAGCACCCAGGTCTAATGGAAGGTGTCCTTGCCCAGGGCATGGGGGTTAGAACTGGATGATTTTTAAGGTCACTTACAACCCAAACCATTCTATGATTCTGTGATTTTGTGATCCTAGACAAATCTGAAGCTCCAATCCCTGTTGAGGGCTGTGAAGAGTATGGTGAACTTGGGCACAGCTGTGTGGCAGGAAGTACACAGAAATTATTGGAAGGAGATATAAGAATGAATGATAAATATTTAGACAGCATCACAACTTGGCAAGATGGTTTCTAAAAATTAAAGCAAAAAAAGAGGTGTTCTGTTTTTGAAAGGCCTCTCTCACAGACCATCCAGACACCATCCTCTACAGTGACATGCAAAGCTTGTGTCTTTTCCTTGCTGCCTTCTGCCCTCTCCTACTTCCTTACTTCACAAGCTGCTCTGTTGCTGCAAACCCGACTATTCTGAGTTATCCTGATGCTATGAAAGTGGTACTGCAGTTCCTGACCCAGCCCCTCTTTCTGGGGTGCAAGTATAACCTCTGTCCTCTGGTGGGTTGGGATGGCAGTCCTTGCATAGTTCTTCACATGAGGTGCACATGCTTAAGAAGTCTTCTCATGTTCTCCCAACATTGATCCTCCAGACAGTGCTGGACAAGATGGTGGTGTAAAGCTCAGCAGTCAGAAAATTAAGATAGCCAAGAAAAGGAAGAAGGGATGGGAAGGGTTAGAATAAACAACTCTCATGACATCTGTTTTGAAAGAAAATTGACTGCATTCTTGATTATAAAGGCATAACTCGGGGAAGAGACTAAGCCAAGGTTATTTCTGCTTGAAATTTTGCTGTTACTGGTCATCTATTTCTGCAGCACAGTGCAGAGCAGTGAACTGAATACTGACTGCCACGTGGCCAGTCAACTATCTACCTGCAGCATAGCACTGACAGCACTGGAAACTGGAACTGACTTCAAGGATTTTATGACATCACCGTGGTCTCTATAGAAAGAGAAGGAGACAGGTTACCAGCCTTCTGTGAGAAGCTTTATGAGGTTCTGCAAACAGCTGTCTTCCAAAGTAGATGACCTCTCCTTTATCTGCCTGCCTGTCAGAGGGTTTCTTTGCTCAGGGAGGTAGTTTCTGAGTTGCCTGTGCAGAAGTAGATCTGAAAATCTCTGATTTTCTTCACTTGTTTCAGCTTAGGTTGAGGAACAGGGAAGCTGTGAAGGTTGTAGTTAGCATAATTCAGTTGCAGAGTCAGACACATGCTTTTTATTAACAGCACTGTTCTGTTCACTTCAGCTTCAGGGTAGTTTGATGTAATTGGTTATCTGTACAAGGGCAGTTGATCTGGGGGATAAGACTTCCATGTGAGTGTGAGTGGCATCTCTTTTGGTAGTTTTGAAGGCTGAGACTTGACTGCAAGAGGCTGCAAAGGCTCAGAAAAGCACTAGACAATGTTCCAATTTGCCTATGAATGAGCCTGGATGGCTGATCTCCAGATACCAGGGTGTCCCATCTATTTTGTGTTGTATGTGCAGACAAGAAATAGCACCATAGCTGTTTAAAAAAAATCTTTGTTTTGATTTTACTTGTATTTTGTTCCCTTCTTACTGCAGTCATTATCTCTCTTGCTACTGGGTGTATTGGAGCCTGTGCCAAAGTCATAGTGAGGTTAGAGATACTTCATTGAATAATGCTCATATACTGACCGTACAGTACATGTCTTTTTCAGTGGTGGACCTACCTTTTTTGTGTTTCTGGTGCAACTGAAAGTACTGAATTTGTTCTTCAGAGCCCTCTGTGGCTTTGTATCCTCATTATTTTATAGCTTTATCTTTCAGCCTGGATTGAAATCTGTAGATTTACACATGTAGCTTACAGATGGTGTGGTCTTTGCACAGGGTGCTAGACACTGATGCTTTCTTCCATGCTCTTGGTAAAACACAGACAAAAGGTGGCCTTTCTTTAAGACAAGTTGCACTGCCTGCCTGGTTGCTGAGGCTTTTCTGAGGTGTTTGTCATCTTTATGGGCTGTGGAGGTCTCTAATGTCATTTTTCTGACCTTGTGTTAATTGGAAGTATTTCCATGGATATTTTTCAATTTTATTGCTATTGCACTTGGAGAGATTGAAATAATACACAATACAGAATAGGAAATAAATAAAGCTAATGATCTTATGAGGTTTGGCAAATCTTACATCTGTGGTGCCTGGAGCCTCCTTGTTGGCTAATAACTTGTCCTTCTTTCTTTGGCTTCTCTTCTGGAGAAAGTGTTCTCACAGGGTCTCTCTCTTGCACACAGATAGTACCAGGAATGCTAAGGACTGGGAGGGAAGGCAGGGAACAAGAGCAACACACGTCAGCTAGAGGGGATGCAGAGTGGTAGGGAACTGTGAAATGTGGAATGTACAAAGTGACATATCAAAGTGGAAGTTCACTTCTTTGTTAATCAACAATTTGAAAGAAGAAGAATCAACCAGAAAAAGTGGCCTTCATCTGGACAATTCCTTAGCTGATTTCCTTAGCAAGATGACTGAAGGGTTGTGGCCAGCCTGCCAGAAGAAGTCCCAGGAAATGGGACTTAGTCAATAAGGGAGGAGCAGCCCAGCAGTCTGGTGAGCTCCTCAAGCCCTTGCACGGCAGCAGTACATGAGGTGAAGCTTCCTCTTTCTGGTGGTGCAGCTGCACAAAGAGGAACCTTCTGGCTTGTGGACAGACTGACCTACACAGACTGCTTCCACAGGACTTGTTAAAAGGGGAGCCTCATGCTGTGGAAGCAATACTTCCTGTTTATGTTATGGTCATTTGGAGCTGCTTGCAGTTGTGTAGCCATGGCTATGAAAGAAGAGTTCAGACCAAAGTTCACAATGATGTCCCTTGCCTCTTGCAGTTTGCCACATTCAGAGGAAACCCCTAAAGCGTTTTGATGCAGTTCACCAAAACTCTCTGTGATGAGAATTTTCTAAATCCCCCTGAAGACACAATTTTATTTACTTGGTTTCCATCCTCAGTCTTTTGACAATATAGTTTACAAAGGGGCATATTTCTGGGATAAATTTGTTCAGTATTTAGTCCCAGAATTAGAAATTCCTCTGTACCACCATTCCCAACAAATTAATTTAGTTGAGTAAAGGAAAATTTTGACAGCTTGTAGCTCTCAGTCCCAAAGCCATGCTGAGTATCAATGATCTTCTGACCTGTGGCCATGGGCAAATGTTCTTTTCTTATTACCTGTTTTACAGCAGCAGTTTTTAAATGCAACCCTGTAAGGTGCAGTTGTCTCTGCAAGGGCAATGCTTGGTTGTTCTAGGTCCTTCTTGTAGTACCCCTGCATATCCTGTGATGGGTGGCATGTGGTATAGACTAATTTATTCTTTAACCTGTGCACAAACTCCCCAAGAGAAGCCAAAGGAGAGGTGGAGCTGTTCTTGTGACAATTTTCCGTCCATCTCCTGCACACAGGAGCCAGTTTTTCTTCCTGCTGAGGAAGATGTGTTTTGAGAGATGGCAGCTGAAATTAAACTATGGCAAGAGAATGGGGTGGCAGAGAGAATTACTTTTTGAAAGAACATATGAAATCCTAAACATCTCCTTTGGTCTAACTCCTCTGCCACTTACCTTCATGGTGAAGACAGATCAGGGGGTTTTCACTGATAATCAGAAATAGTGTGTTTTCTTTCAGTAGCTGCTAAGAAACCTCTGCTCTCCACTACAGGGTTTTCTGTCCATGGCTAGAAGTGTAACATCTCCACAGCAGGTAGTGTTTTAATGTGGGCAATAAATGATGTGGGAGACTTCAGCGTGGTTCAAGACATAATGTCCCATTTTCTCAGTACCAAGGTAGGACTGCTGCTGCTTTGCTGTCTGGAAAGCAGAGTGAATTTGGACCTTCAGGCTGTCATTCCAGGCTCCTCCATGGATGCTGAGAACAGTTAAAAATGCCAGTGGACTTATTTAAGTGTTCTGTGATTTAGACTTCATGGATAAGGCTTTGTTCCTTTGATATTTTTAAGTGTGTGGTCCCGTGGCACCCAGGAAAAAAAATAAAACTGTGCTAGAGACAAGCATTTTCCTGGCATAGTTCTGTATTTAAAACTGTGTTCTTTCAGAGTTTCCTGTAGGCCAGGACAGTCAGCAGATGTAGATTTACTTGTGGAATGGCTTCAACATAATTAAATGAGCAAGACTCCCCATCGGTATTATGTCTTTAGGGAGAATAGTCTAAGCTTTTAGTTTTAGTGTGATTTTTTTTTTCTATCCTCTTTATTAGCTTGTTTTGGCTACAGCCTGGGACTTCTGTTCAATGGCCAAAGATCCCAGGCAACCAAAAGTGTGTGAAAGTCTGATGTGGCAATGTTGTGTTCTACTTGATACTTCTCACCATCCAGGCTAGCTTCTGACTTTTGTCTGCTTCTGCACCCAATACACCAAATGTAAGCTTAGGAACAAACCTCAACCTGGCTCTGAACAGGCAGTGGTTGGTACTGGGTGGGAATCTTGACCGTTTCCCCAGTGCTTCCAGGAGATGACACTTCTGTGAGGGGCTGTAGGGCACACAAAGCTTTGCACAATACTCTTTGAGGGGCATAGGTGAGTGGTGTCTGCAGAAGTGTCTGCAGAAAGCTGTAGATGTGTATATGGGTACTTGAGCTTAACAGGGTAGATGTGGAAGTGTTCTGGTCCTGTGTGTATTTCTATGTGTGAGTTAAGAGATATTGGTCTTTGCAGTGAGTGTGGAGCACTGCCTCTTTACGTGTGTGTGCACGTCCTAAAGCCACCATTGCTTCTTTCACTTTTGATTTATCACAAGAGTTTTTACCACTCCTATAAATGGAAGTTTCTTTGTCTTTGCTTCTTTCTAATCTTTGCCATTGCAACTTTGGGAATGGTTTCTAAACCTGGGAATGCTCAGTCCCTTCTTCATCAGCATCAAGCCATATTCCCTATTGTTGTGCTGTGACAGTAAATTTCATAACCTGATGCTCTAGTGTGTGGAGAAGTATTTCCAAGGTCCCAAAAACATGTGTGTGTGATCCTAAATGAAAGACGCTAATGAAAAAAAAATTGAATAAACTTGTAACCAGTTTTTAAAGACTCCAGATTCCAAACATCAAACTTTCTTTCTTTTCTGGATTGTAAGCAGTTTGTAAGCAGACTACACTCTGGTGTAGTCTGCTGTAATTGTATCTAGCCCTCTACAATCTCCTACTTTAGACAGCTCTGCCATTTTGGGATCATGGTGATCCAAAATACTCTTATTCTGTATGTGCTTGACCCAAAATTTCTACAAAAATTCAAAATTGTAACAAAAATCTTGGGAAAAAAAGCACTTGGAAATTGACCTTACTAAGTATTTTTCAGATTACATTGTTGTGAAGAAAAAGATACCTCTTTAAAATAAAGACACACTTTTTAGTGCTAGTATAATTGTGTGGTTGGTCAAATTTTAGCTTCATGCTTGTTCAATGGCATGAGTGATGTTTCACATCCAAGGAAATCTAGTTCACAAATAGAAATGTTCTGAGTAATTGTGAATGAATGTTCATTGAGATTGCAGCTGTTCCTTGAGATTTCTTCCATTTTCTCTTTTTGAAAGCACCTCAGCTGTGGATCTCCTGAGAGCTGCACCTAGACATGAGGTTTTCTGGAGAGCTGTACTTCATATCCAAAACAACGGTGCAGATTAATGCTGGCTATAGCCAACATTCATAGTGAACTGCAGCAGATGCATGGGCTTGTGCTGTTAGGGGCAGTGTTCTGTTGCATCTCCCTGTGAAAATGTATGTTGATAGATGGAGTGGGGATTTGAATGTTGGCAGCTCATTCAGGGTAAGGGCTGTCCTGTTCCCTAAATGGCCATTGGCTCAAAGGAGCCTTGGATGTTTCATAGTCCACTGAGCTATGCCATAGTTTGTGGCAGCTTTTCATGAAGCTGTGAAGTCCATTGGGGTCTGTGGCAGTACAGTGGTCACAGTGTTGCTGGGGCAACAATGTGTCCTTGGCTTGACCTGACTCCAGTCCAGGGTCTTCTCTGCAGTCCAGAAGCTGGCCTCAGAGGGTATGGCCTGCACTCTGAGGAAGAAAGGAGATGCTCTGGAATGAAAAGGGTGATATTACATGAGTGATGCTACAAGGCATCAAGAAGGCCTTTCCTGTACCATGCATGATTTCCTTTGGCAGGAGAAAGGCTCTTCCCTTTTCTCTCTCTCTTTACTTCCTTCTTTCCCTGCTTCCTCTGCCTTTCTCTTTCCTTCTCACTGGCTGGGTTGCTAAGAGCAGCCCAGCTGGGACTGAGGTAGAACAGCAGACTGGCCTCTTGTGAAGTCTCCTAAATGCCTTTTCAAGCAACCTCAATAATTGATGAGCACCTGGGTCCTTGTCTACACTGAAGAGTGCACATGGTAGTTAGTACATGAAAAAGCTATTTTGCCCATCAGAGCTCATTGCTGGAACAGCGTTATTTCCCCAGAACACCAGTTAATTGATCTCTTAGTAGTTATAGAGTAACTTCCTTTCTCCGGTTGTCTCAGCTGCTTCACTTCTTCCAGCACAGAGCTTGTGCCTGCTGTTGACTTCCACTTGGCACACCAGAGCACAGTTCAGATGACTTCTTCCTCCTATGGGTTATTACCTGACCACTCCTGTCCAGCCTGTTCTCTGCTGTAACTCAAACAAGTGTAGCAGACCTCAGATCATCTCCTGGGTTTCCACAACTTGGGTTTTCACAGTGAAACATTTCACAATTTGTTGCCTGCCCAGGATTAGCTGCTTTTATTGAGGTGAAAGATGCACTGAGACAGCTGTGGATGCAGGAGGGAGCAGGAAGCCAGGGTTGAAATGTCTCAGAAGAGATGGAGAAGGAAGAGGAGGAAGAGTGAGTGTTGTGGTTTAATGCTAGCCAACAACTGTGTACCAAGCAGTCCATTGCGAACCCCCTACCTCTGCCAGTGGGACAGGAAGGAGAATTGGAAAATGGTAAGGCTCGTACATTCGGATAAAAACAGTTTAATAATTGAAATAAAATATAATAATAATAGTAATGAGAATTAAGATAACAGAAAGAAAGAGAGGAATAAAACCCAAGAGAAACAAGTGATGCACAATCTGATTGCTCACTGCCTGCTGCGCAATGCCCATCCCTGGGCAGCAATCTGTGACTCTTGAGCTGTTCCCCCCAGTTTCTATACTGAGCATGATGTTTTATAGTATGGAATATCCCTTTGGCTTTTTCAAATCAGCTGTCCTAGCCATGGTCGCCCCCCTCTTGTTGTGCACATGCTCACTGGTAGAGCATGGGAAACTGTAAAGAACATGACTTAGAGAAAGCACGACTTAGCAACAAACAAAACATCAGTGTGTTATTAGCATTATTCTCATGCTAAATCCAACACATAGCACTGTACCAGCTAGTAGCAAGAAAATTAACTCCATACTGGTTGAAACCAAGACAGTGGGTGAGAACTGTCATATCAGGGAAGGTGCAAGCCATCAGCTTAACATCAGTCCCTTCTGAGCACACAGGTTGGATGGGGTAAACAGGACAGGGTAGCTGGGGATGCTGCTGAGCAGGACAGAGGCATGTTGACAAAACTAAATGTGGAGTGGGAGGAAGAACTGGAATAGTTGAGGTGCTACAATTATTGCTGTCAGGAGCTGAAATGGCAGGATGTGCTGTAGGCCAGTACTGTAGGATGGGAGGTCTGGTGCATGTTAATACTGGTCTCTACTCTTCTTTCAGACTGACAGGGGAGACTTGCACCGGGGCATGGGTGTGTGTTTCCCAACACAAGGGAACAACCTCATTTCTCCTGTTACAGCAACACATTACATACCCAACCTGCCCCGTTTCCAAAACAAATTTACAGAAAGGGTGTTTGCTGAAGGCACCGCATTGAATCTGTAAAGGTGACCCAGCTAGTGTTTGCCAGATACTGGAGAAACATCAATGCCTGTCCTTAAAAAAGATCAGAAGGAACAGAGGGGAAAGGAGCTCGGGAATTGTAGATTTATGGAATCACTGTTGCTTAACCCTGATTCTCAGAAAGCATATGAAATGAATTATCAACCTAACTCTTTGTCAGCACCTGAACAATAACATGGAGCTGTGTAGAAGTCCACCAGGATTTGTTGAGAACAAGTCATGTCAGATCAATCTAGTATCTTTCTGTAATAAGGTAACAGGCATTGTGGACAGAGGTGAAATTTAAGGTGTCATCTACTTGGATTCCAGTAAGGTTTTTTCATCTCTCTCATCATACTTTGCTAGCAATCTAGAGGAACAAGGTCTTGAGGAGACTGAATAACAAATGCATGCGAAATGAATAATATCAGAATGGAAGAGAGAATGCACTGGGGTTCTGTGAGGGTCTGTCCTGTGCTCAGTTCAGTCCAATGTTTTCTTTATCAGCCTTGGTGATGGATGTAGAATTTGCATATTAAATTCAAAGATGACAGAAAGCTGGGGGGACTGTGAATTTGTTGGAGAACAGGGTTAGAATTAATAATGCTCTTGATGAACTGGAGATGCACTAAAAAGTGTGATGTAATTCAATAGAGACAAGTGCAAACTATTGTACCTTGGCAGGAATAATAGACTACATAAATACAATGCAGAGAAAGATCAACTAGATCACAGTTCTGCAGAAAATGATTGGGGAGAGGGATAAAAGAGGATCACAAGCTGAACATGGTTGTGTATTGTTGAGAAAGAGGCAAATGCTGTACCTGTATGTATAAATAGGAGTTTAGCCTGCAAGGCATATGATGTAATCTCTGTGCTCTGCTGGGTGATGGCTTAAAATCTCTCTGCAGTTCTGTGGAATTCAAGAAAGGTCTGGACAAACTAGAATGACACTGGGGGAAGCAGCAAGAATAATCAGAAATGTAGAAAATAAGACATACGAACAATGATTTGATGAATTGGCGTTGTTTAGTTGTACTTTGGAGAACTGAGGAGAAAGCGGGAGAGACTGGACAACAGGCAATGGACTCTGAATCTCAGAGCTGGCCCATTTGCAGCAATCCCTTTGGCAGCACTTAAGTGACAGCATCAGTGACTGTGTCAGCACGCTCACCTGGTCCCCAATGGAGGAAGTATTTCTGTGATGTGGTTTTTATGGTTAGAAGTTCAGGTGGTTCCTGTCTGTTTGAACAGTTCCTTTGGACCGTGGTCAACACAGTGGCACTGGAGGCTGTCACAGGAAAGAAGGGGGCAAGGTCAAGTGAGCAGGGCTCGGGAGGAATCTCCCACTTGAACTAAGAGGTGCATCTAGGCCAAGGGTCTATTTGGGCCTGAGAACTGTTAGTCACTCACTGTCTATGGTGATGTCTTCAGGGTGAGTTTGAAAGGTTGGCAGGTCGGCAGGTCATCTTCCGCACAGAATCTGTAACCCTGGAAGAAGGATGAATGCTACATATTGTCTCTTCTGTTCTTCTTCTTTAAGCCAGGCTTTGCTCTTTATTGCCTTACTTGGCCTTATCTTTAACTTTGTCTTTTACTTTGATCTCCATCTTTTGTATGTATGTCTGTCTGTATTATCCAGCTTCCTATCTGTCAGCAGTGTACAACCAGAGTGATTTAACTGCCTCAACTTCTATTTTTCTGGACTTCTTGTATGTGTCTTCTGTGTTACTGTAATTCTCTTGGACTTTCACATCTCAACTCTTTCATCTTTAATGTTTTTGTTATGGCTTCTTTTATTAGGCACTGGAAAAACACCTTCCAAGAGTCAGTCTCTCAAAGTGTTGAAAGGAGATGTTGCACACTGCAAGTAGATAAATTAAACACACATATGGAGAGAGTGGAGATCTTGGGGGCAATGAGGAAATGAAATACCTGTATTATAACATAACGAATTACGCTTGTAACTTGCTGTCTGACTAGCCCATTGTAAGCTGGGCTGGCAATTCTTGCAGACAGCAAGGCTGAAGAGAGTTTGAAAGCTAAATGTCATGGTGTTTAAAATGATGTCTAGATTTCGCTGGATGCCAAAGAACCAGACTCTGTCTTCTCAAAGGAATTGGTAAACAAATTTAGTCTTCCATACCTGAAACTGTATCCCATTAATTTCTGTTTTTTAAATTACAAATGTATTCACTGTATATTGCCTTGACATCCTTTTTCTTTTGGGGGGCAAGAGGGGGATTGTTGAGGTGTATTCATAGACAGTTGTCATCTGCAGTACTTTTAATATATATTATGAGTGTGAGGCCCTGTGAACTCTTTGACTAGCTCTGCCTGCTAATACTTAGGAGTTATATAAAACAACCTTGAAATGTGGAGACAATATTGGGGCATGGAAGGACAGGTGTTCTCAATCTTTTGAGAAGATGTAAAGTCTGTAGCTGAAGATAAAGGGGGCAGGCAAAAAAGCTCCTAGGAAGGCAGAAAACAGAAACACAGCATTTTTATGGATGAATGAGCTTTTATGAAGTTGCTTTTAAAAGGCGAAATTATATGGCCATTTTCACTGCCTCTTGATTGCTCAGTGCACCAGCTATTCTTTATTCTGCATACCATTTTCTGCCTTGTATTTAACTTCACAAAATATTCTGGGATGCAGTTTTCACAAAGATGCCTGTATTAACACATCTGTACTGTTTCGTACTGTTAGATGGGGGTAGGATTTCCTCCAGGGGTGCTCATTAACTTCTAGCCTTTCTTGCTCTTATTTTATGCTATAGCTGAGCTCTAGACTCAGCTGAGTTATCTGAGCTCTAGACTTGAGTATGACAGATGGCTATTCTATTGCAGCCTTTTTTGGCCCTTTTTCTCCTTTGCTCATGCTATAGCCGCAACATAAGCTTTGAAGGCTCATTATCTAAATCGTGGCATAGAGAAGTCCTTTGGGAGCCAAATTCACCTCTGGTATAAGTGCTGCAATTCCATTGACTTCAGAGTAGGTTCACTGCTTGACGTCAGGAGAAAATTTTTGTTATGTAGATATCAAAATGAACAGTTCTAAGACATAATGGACTGGTTTCTATCCCCAAAATGACCCATCCATGGGCTTGGTTTGGCTTGTTGTCAGTGCTTCACTCCATCTCTCAATATATGATAACCCCTTTTCTGTTTGTTTCTGCCCTGGGACTTTCTCTTCTCCTCCCTTTTGTATCCTTCCAAAGGCCTTTAGATGTGTTTGTCTGCATTCTCACACTTCCTCTGCTCGGTCTTTGCAGCTGGTTGCACCGAGTCCTTGCAGCAGGCATTGCTGAAACAAAGCTGAAACTGCTATCCCAGGATGATCATTGCTGCTGAGTCTTAGGAGGTTATGGAAGATGTAGGCTGAAGTCCACAAATGCTATCTCAGCTTTTGCAGACCAGGACTCCTGTATCACCTTTACACAATGGAGCAAAGATAGGGAGGATCCCTGGAAGCCTGGTGTACAGTAATGTTACAAACCTGAGGTATTTTCAGCAACCAATACACAACTCTTGGTGGTATTTAGAGCCTCACAACCCCTCTGGAGGAGACAAGTTGTGTCAGCAGCCCCTGGAATGGGGGAGGACAGTTAGAAGTGCAGGCTGGCAAAGCCTGAACTGATTGACTCTTATTGGCAACAAACTATTTTTGGGAGCCAATGATGAGAACAGCCTGCACTGCTGCAAGTTTGACTCTGCCTTGCAAGGTTATTATCTAGGAGTTTAATCAGAGTCTGTCACATGCATGGAGTGAGTAGCTAGTGTCTTAAGGGGTGTGTTTTGTGCTGGGATAGGGGGAAGGAAGAATGGGGGATGAGGAGAGAGGCTTTTGAGGTATGAATGGAAGAAAATAGACATTCACTTCTTGAGTTTCTGCCGTTTTTTCAATTCCCATTAAATACATATAAATGACTTATGTAAATTCAAGACAGACTTCCCAAATACATATGAACTTGTTGTGGTCGGGCAGAGGCAAATCAGTGATTGCAGATCTCTTATTTTCCCTGAGCCTAGGGGGTCCCTGAGCTCTCTGTGAACCGACTCTGTTCACAGAGATTGCTTTGCCCTCTGTACAGATGTAACTGTACCTTCTTGGGATGAGATGTGGCAGCTGTTTTTCTGTGCAAAGCCATTCTAACTGGCCATTAGGAAATGTGAGAAAATGGACGGGTAATCAGGGAAATAGACGCTGTAATGAACAGCACTTGGGCTGCAGTCTGACTATCATTCTCTGTCATACAAAAGACCAGCCCTGGTTAGTTTGATTTATGAAGTGTGCAGAGCAAGTTTATGGTTATTTTGATTGTCTGTGTTACTGTATTCACTGAAAAAGCCTGCCAATAACCAGTACCCTGTTGTGCTGGGAGCTGCACAGAGAGACCTAGATGATGGCTGTAGCCACTAAACACCAGGTAAATATCAGCTGAGAAAACATAGTCACATAGACAGATGAGAGAGTCCATGCACAGGGAATGCAGGCAAGTTAAGAAGAGTAGTAAATATACAGGATTTTCTTGCTCTGCATACTTTGTGGAAAGTCTGTAAAGAGATGACTTATTTATTCACTGATGGCAGTGAATATTTTTGCATTGACCTGCTAGGGAAATATGAATTGTAAATGGGTGAGGATTTTAAGTTTTGTGGACTATAAGCTTAACATATCAGCAACTTGACTGTTGCAAATTATCTGCAGCTGTCTGGGCAAAAGTGAGAGTTAAGGTAGGGTAAGACAAAAAGCAATGACATAGCTTCATTGGTGTTCATGGGTACCTCCCTCGAGAAGAAGGCCAAAACTGAAGAAAGCTGTGTGGGTCTCTGAAAAGCTACTGAAGAAAGTGGAGCAGGTCAACATTCACATCTTGTTACTGACTGAGGGCTTAGAGGCATCAAGTGTCTTGGAAAAGAGGCACTTGATGCAGTTGAGAAGGGAAGCAAAGGAAGACTGAAAAGAAAAGGGAAGAATTTTATCAGGCAAATGATCTCTGAAACAGCCTTTAGAATGGATGTGTGGGGGGTGGGAGGCTGAGGCATTTGCAACAGACAAAGTGACAACATGTTAGAGTAAGGGAGGGAGCAGAACCATGATTGTCAGTGAGGGTCAACAGACCTGTGTCCTAATCCCAAACCTCAGACCTGCATCTTTGGTGACAAAGTGGGGTCAGGAGCCCCCTCCAAAAAACAGTCTGTTCAGAAGCAGGGTTTGCTTTTCTACATCAGGAGCTGGAGCACGGAGTTCTCCTTCACTCAGTCCTGCTGTGCTGCTTGCTGTACGTCATCGGACTTCTGTTTTCTGGAGATATCTTGTCCAGCTCTCATGACACCTGACTTTTTCTTGATCTCTTAGATTATGGGCACTGCTAACAAGAGCTTTACAACAACACAGTTGCAGAAGTGTAATAACCTCCAGCAGGAAGCAGACAAAAGTTCTTACATGTAGGTAATTTCATGCATAGTGAATGGAACCCATGAGCCTGTCAAAAATTCCTGTTTGTTCTCTATATTTGTATCTATTCTGTTTGGAAAGTCTGTGGTTTTTAGGAGAGAGAGTTCTGTAAAGTGAGAAGTGAAAGACTGGGAATATACACATTTACTGCAGTGCTGACAGACAGGGGTAATCACAGACAGGGAGAAGATGATGGGTGGAAAGGGCTTGATGCTACAGAGAAAGCAAACTGCAAGGAGTCTGACAATGCAGCAGCCACTTTGGGGAATCATCATCTGTGATGGCTATGAAAAATCCCAAGGGATCCTAACTGCACAATGCAGTTATGATTTGACATCTGGATAACTGGATTGACGTTCTGGGAAGAATGTTTTCATTTTCTACTCTGCTTACAGAGAAGTGGGAATGGATGGACGGAATGGGCTGAACTGTCATGGTCAGTGGTACACACCACACTGACAGGGCACCTCCATCTGCTGCCCTGGTGGATACTGCTGACTCTTTTCACTCTCCAAATTTCTGAGAGACAGGGTGCTTCTCATTGTAATCAAAGAAGGTTGCCCTAGGGGAGGAGGTACATTTCTTTCTACTTATTGCACAGAATTCAGGAAAAAAACATTCCCTCTCCTATTCCTCTTGAACACCCTGATTTGCAGATGTGTGAAGCTGGGTTTTTTTATTTCTCTGTACAAATTGGGTACTTCATTTTGTCCTTATCAATAAGGAACTTTTTACCCAAAGTGTCTTCCTTTCCTAAAAGAACACCAATGTAGAGCAGGGTAAAAAGGTGACAAAAAACCATCGTGCTGAGGCAGAAAGAAAAGCTGCAGAAATTTCTGAAACAAAGGGAAGAAGTTACTTTGGCTGATTGCATTCACTTTGGACCAAAAGCTCTTGCTGATGGCTTGCTTCCTGCCACAACTCAAATAGCAGCCAGAATCTTTGTACCTGGAGGAGAAAATAGTACTAGTGAACCTGAAAGGGGGCCTTCCTTGACCTTTCTTGCTCTCTGGGGAAGTGAAAAATCTGGGACATACTCCTGAAGGAAAGTTTTCCAAATCTATCTGAAGTGTCACCCTCTGACAACTGCATGCCAGTGCACAAAAAATGCCCTCCTCTGATTTTACAAGTGGTCCTTCAAGTCTGCTGGTGCCTGCTGTGGGCTCTACGTTTTTGCCAGAGTGTACTCTACAAGAAACTGATCCTTGACTGATTTTCTGAGAGCTTTTAGCTCCCCTGGATATGTTGGGAAGCATACAAATAGTGTGTGGTTTCCTGGGGAATGGCATATTTTATATGGCTATTACCCCTCAAACTGCCATCGTACATGGATGACATAAGTGGCCAGATTTATACCCTATTCCCTATAATGTCCATTTTTAGAACAGTGTTTCTCAAGGTATCTAGAAAAGATCCAAATGTTATTCTTTGATATCTCATAGAGACTTGTGAAATCTGTAGTGCTGTGAGTGTAGCCACATATAATTCTGTGTGGGTGTAGCATCCATAAGCCTGGGAGGAGCTCTCAAAGGAACCTCCTGGAACCTGGTTTGGAGGGCAGAGGAGCAACCAACTCTGGGTCTCATGCCCGGCCTCCATCTGCAATGAGCCTCCAACCTTCTCCTGGACATTTGAGGCCTCTTTCTGGAGTATGACAACAAACTAGGAAAACAATGGAGCAGTTAAACCCAAAAAAACCTCAGCATTAGTAGTACAGTTAATTAGCTGTGTCTGTGATGGTTCAGTTAAAGGCTCTTTCCTCTGCCACCCTCCCAGTATGGCACATTATTGGGTTTTGGATTTATGCAGCTGTACTAGCACAGACCTATATTATTTTATCAGCTCTGGTCTCAGGGTGAAAACCAGTCCACTGTGCTGGCTGGGTCAGGGAAGAGAAGGGAATGGTTGTGTTTCCAGTTCAAACTCTCATCACTTGTCTGCTCTCAACCCTCCTGTTCTTTCCCCTCTATGCCCTGAATACTGCAGACAAGTCCCTCACGTGCTTTTCTTCATCTTCTGTGGTTTAGTGGCTACTTAAATATTTATTTATGTAGAACTTGCCCCTGGGGATTGTCTTATGAATGCAGAGGAGGGGTATTGTGAGAGAAGGAGGGAATGAGCAGTCCCTAGAGGGCTCGGTGTTGTCTGTTGCCGAGAGGCAGAAAGTGCACGAACAAGGCTTGTCCTGGAAAAAGATTAATATATGAAAGAACACGCACACACACGTGCACACAAACACACACTTACATGTGTGTAAACACAAACAGAAAACTGGCAACTGAACACAAAGGGAAAGAAAACATTTACATGAGTCAAGTGATTAGAGTCAGTCTGATCTGTTCAGTCATAGACTTTGCTTTCTTTTGACTCATAGGACACAAGCATTTTTACAGACCTGCCATCCAGAAAATGCTGCAGAAGTGTATATAAGGCAGAAGGGATGGCCTGAGATGCTGCATTCAAGAACAGGCCACCATGAGCTGAAGGACAGGCTGTATATCATTACAAGTATGAGTTTCCTGAGGTTTGCAAACACACTTGAATTTGCCCATTGATTTGAGCGTTAACAATCTCTTTATAGATAGCACATAGGAAAATCTGGAATCTTTTCTGCCTTTATGATTGATATTGCTTGAACTTTAATCATATGCAAGAGACAGCTCTTGTTGAATTCATTAATTGCTAAGGCGTAACATACTCAGTTAATTGGATTCTTTGCTAGATAGAGACGTATTTATATATATTTGTATATGTGCTTAGTGTATATATTTAGCTCCACAAAAGATGATATTAATGGAACGTTCAGGTTGCCTAGTGAAATAATCAGCAGTCTGGAAGGGATAAATGTTCACTCATAAGCATGATCTTTTCTATCACAAGAAAGGATAAGGCCTGGCTCACTGGATATTCTTGGCACAGCAGTAAAGAATCCAGGGCTAAAGCTGGCACTGAGGGAAATTTGCACTTGTGTGTTCCTTTGGGCTGGCTTTGGGTCTGCTCTGCCCCTGGCAGACTACCCCACCCCAGTGCCTGTCTTGTCACCAAGGACTTCTGGTCAGTCTTTCTCCAAGGCAGTTTTGCCTGCCCCCATCTCAGAAGCTCCCTTCATTTCCTCGTGGAAGACAGCACTGCATTGGTGAGCCAACAGCTCTCAGCCACAGCTAGGGACCATCCTTGGAGGTGGGCGCCGGGTAGTGTAGGACAGGAGAAGCAATGCTGCCATCTGAGGAGGCTGCAGCCTCCCTCTCACCTACCTACATCTCACCTCTGTGTGTGGAGACCTACTGTGTGGGACTCTGGATGGCAGAGTGGCTGCTTCAGAGCCATGAATGAGAGCTGTGGCTGGGGGCCTCAGCTGACTGAACTTTATGTTGAGTGTGGGAGGTGAGATGCGTCTGCTTCCTGGAGGGAGGCTGGAGGGGCAGGGCGGAGTTCCACTGCAGCAGCTTGAGCATTGCTGTGCTTCCTTTGCCCGGAAGGGTATCTTTCAGAGAGCAAGGAAAGATGGCTGCCTGGTCACTTGTGTCACTTCAGCTTCCAGAGCAAGTGGAGAGAACCCAAGAATGTTCTCTTGAGCTTTAGTTAATGTCCTGAACCCAAACTAGTCATTAGCGGGTACAATATAAAATCCTGCTGTTCCTTTTACCGCTGTTGATCCACATGCCTGACCTGCTGTACTGCGGCTCTGTCATTAATCAGCATGATTTCCACTGCTGACTGCCGTCATGCACGACTGCTCTACACTAGCAACCACCCTTCTACAGCAGAGGTCCTTCTTCTGATGTGGGGAGTGAAGGTGGAATAGGTGCAGCTCTGAGCTGCACAGTTCCTCAGAAGTGAATGAGCTGAGACATCTCCTTACTACACTGAGTTTTGTCACTGCTCACAACTGTCAGGTCCCTGTTCATTCCCCTTGCAATGTGGGATCGATGATTCAGAGCCTTTTACAGAATGAAAACTGAGATTCAGGAAGCTTTGGTGGCTTGCTTAAGGTTACAGACTAAGCACAGGACAATATAATAGCCAGCACTTGGGTCCCTTCACTCCTGGGCATCTGAGGAGAAAGCATCTGCTCTCTGCACAGCTGCTGCAGCTGCTTAGGGCAAGTTTGCCTTGTGAAACACAGCTATATGCCTGTGCTGGCATATGCTTGCAATGGTAAATCCACACGGTGCAGAGCAATGCCGCAGGGATGCATCAGCACAGCAAGGCAGCTGTGTGAGCCTGGCAAGCTGCCTCGGCTCTTAGCTTAGCCCTGCTGGGCTAACATGGCTACGTGGCATCTGGACTGTAACTGTCCCCATTCCATCTACCCCTACTCTGGTGCTTCTACTCTAAGGTTACACAGACCAGACCAGCTTAGTCCTGTCCAAGCCTTCCATGCAGTACAGCTCGCTCTCTCTCTCTTAGTCTGTTATGAATGTATTGCTGCAACACGAGAAACCTGTCTGCAGTGTGATCTGCCTGATTAGTGCCTTCCTTTCCTCTCACCTTCTGGGCATTATGACCGTGAGGGACCTGCTAGCTTCACCCTCTTCCACCTCTCTTCAATGCCCTCTTCCAATTTGGCTTCTGCTTTCTTTGCCTCATTCAACCCCTTGGCAAGGTCAGTGCTGCTTTTTTCATTGTAAAACGGTATGGCATAATCTCTACATTGGTTGATTTTCTTGCTGTCCATTGCTGTTTCTTTATTCCTCTCTCCTCTGCCAGTGCTTGGTGATTCACGGATAGCCCTTTCTCCATCTTCACTGATATTTCTTGGCCCATTTATTGGTTTTGTAATAGCTTGTGCACACTCAAGCTGTAGAAGCAATTACATACAGAAAATAAAAGAACAGTGATTTAATTTTTAACTTGTGAAGTCAAGCTAGGAAATGCCAGTCTTGTTTCCCAGGCCACCTTAATTCTACTCCTCCAAGTTTCTTTCAAGTACAAGGGTTGAGGGAGGGACTCCATGGAGAGAGTTACATGCACTCATTAATTAAAACTTGAATCGACATGTCCACACACAAGTGGGATGGAAGAAGGACTGAAAAGGAAACTGTAAACCTGCCATTTTCTAATACTTCAGCCTAAATAAATTACCTTTAATGCAGTTTGCTTTATGGCTTGGTGGTGGGTTTTTTATATATGCTGTGTTTTTCTTTATTTCTTAAGAGTAAAACCCAAAATCTTTTTTGTAAAAATATATTGTTCGTTCTCATGCATGCTGAGCTTTCAGCACTGAGTCTGACTGTTCAATCCAGTGACTAACCTGTTCTTGTTTCACAGACATTCATGAAAGTGGTTTGCCTTTCTTCTGCATGCAGAATAGTGAAGTGTAAGTCACCTTTTCACAGTGAGGCACATTTAAACAGATTGAAGAGAACCTGGATGGTTTGTCCACATTTTGTGGGTAGCCTGATTGGACTTTTGTGTATCTCCTGCTCTGCCAAAACTGAGGTGTTGTACTTACCGTGGTACTGGTGGGGAAGTCCCCACTGATTTACTGAGGTGTTTGGCTTAGCTCTTAAAATGTTTATGCTCAGATGCTGTTTGGACTGTCTGCCAGGATTTCTGCAAGAAAGTGATAGAAAAGAAATTATGATCATTCAATAGTTTATAATGCAGTCGAGTGAATGAAATTTGATGGGCCAAAGTAAAAATCATGTGCTTAGCCTCAGGGTTTTTGCCCTGCTGACTTTCAAATACCTGTTGCAAAACATGGAGATACTGGCTTTTCTCAGACAACTGGCCTGAAGAGTCTCATAATCGAAAATGTCAGAGAACATAATTACATACTTCTACTTATTCTACTTACTCCCCTTATAACAGAGGTAGCTACACAGTGCACACACATTTAAATCCACAAAGTCATCCAGCTAGTGCTGGACTGACAGAAATCATTCCATGTGTGGACTAAAATGTATCACAAGATATCCTGCAATCTGCTGAGAGCCTTAGCTTCACCTTATGTCTCCAAGACTGCCTCTGTCATGCCTGTTCTCCTACTTTTAGGCTGCAGAAATGGCACAAAATCTGTTTTGCGTTAACATGTTTAGGCACAAAATGACAGACATATCCTTGAAAAATAGATGTGCCTGAGGTCTGTCAGGGCTGAGAGAAGGGGAAAATTTTATTTCTCTAAGGCCATGCTCCCAAGAAAACAGTTTCTGGCTTAACTCTTCTTTGCTAGTTGGAGTTGGCAAATACATAGCTTCCTCTCTCTTTTCCAAATCACTGATTTCAAGGTTACCTCTCACTCCCTCCATACCCATGTCTAATTGTGCTCCTTTTGCACAGAGATGCCTTGCAGCCCAGATGGCCTCAGCTGGGCCCTTGGCAATTCTGCTTGGACTCCAAGCTCAGATCTGCTTAAGATAACTGCTGGTGGGGGTACCTCTGTGTGTGTGTGTACCTGTGTAGGGTATGAGAAAGGAGAAAAAATCTTCGGCAGAATCACTCCCTGATGCTCACAGAGCATTTGCTGGCTACAGCCAGTGTGGCAGTAATGTACATGTGTGCCATGAACCGGCTGTCCTGCTAGAGGGCTCCATCCTGGTTGGGTCTTCTCTGTAAGGTGTAGGTAGAGCTGGCAGATCTTGTCTAATGCTCTACCCAAACTTGGCAGAGTGCTGAAGTTTTCAAGCAAAGCCCAGCACTTGGCTGTAGCCAAGTAGTGTAGTGGGTCAGGTGGGGGTTCTGCAGCTCTTGGGTTCTCTTTCTAGAGTCGTCATCCATCAGAAAGTCTGAAGCTTCAGCTTCTAAGGCAGGAATCTCCGACTGGGGAGTACAGTCCACACTAGATCCTGGGAGGTCCCATCTGGCCTGGCAGTCTCTGCTGTATGAGAGGTTGATCTGCAGCTGCACAGGCAGAAGTACCCTGGCAATCTCCACTGTTGGTGGAGATGTGCATTGCTCACACTGCTGTGGCTTGGGCCAGCCCTCTATTTCAGGACAGAGGTGGGCATAGTTGGGATGAGGATAACCCAGTCCATATCTAAGTTAGTGGGAGCTGAGATGGGGGAAAATCACACCGTGAGTTACTCCCACATCCCTGCAGGTTTCTCCACTGCTTGCACTGTTCTCACTCCTGTAACTGGTTCTGGCACAAGAGCAGCAGACTAAAGACATGATTGAGGCAGTGGTTTGTGCAGTGGGCAGGTCTGTGCAGTGAGGACTGTGTCACAGCAGTGACAGGAAGGAAGACCTTGGGTGAGTGGGAGGTGGGGTGCTGATGAGCTGGGCCATGAAAGACCACCATCCATTTCTGCTTACCCAGGTGAGGTGGAGGCTTTCTGCTGCCTCTGCTTTCCCCCACCCCCCCTCTCTGTCCCCTGTGTTTATTGGGGAGTACCTGGGTGAATAAATGAAAGTACGGGGAGAAACTGAATCAGGGCATGAGGATATCTACATATCCTTCTCCATAGAGGCAAGTAAGGGAGACTGTGGACAAGAAAAGCTGCAAGGATGAAGTGAGCTGCCCCTTTAATGACACATGGGTTAGAGAGAAAGCAGGAAGGGTGTCCCTGGTTGCTCCTATTCCACAGCTTTGCCTCCCATCCTGTCCCTTTGCAAAGCCAGATGAAGAGAACCTGGCAGAGAACCAGAATGCAGAGCAGACCTGTTGTTTCCACTCAGTTTGGAGATGTGGTGACAGCTTGGAGTAGTGGTTTAGTTGGCTACCCCTTCGGATGGCCCTGGTGCACTGCACAAGACTCCCTGACATGTGCCAGGTTCAGGGGGCTGCAGACATGCATCCCGGAGGTGTGGAGGTAGTGGGGCTGGCTGTGGCTATGCCAGTGAGAATGCAGACCCAGGATCTGGGAAAAGGGTGTGCTGCAGATAAGGACAGCATTTGCAATTGTCAGCCCAGTGCTCTCAGTGGTGGGAGAGGAAAGAAACGGGGCTGTGCAGCTTTGTAACTGCTTTCCCTGGAATCTGGCTCTCAACATGTGCAGTAGTTTCTCTGGAAGAGGTGTGATCCTCCCCTTTCCAGCAGTGAGAGGAGAGCCGAGTGCCCCACGTGTCTCTGCGTGTGGCTGTGCTGCTCCTGGCAGACCTGCACCTCTGCACACGGACAATGTGGGGCTGCCAGGCAGAGGGCCACGGCTTTGGGTGCTGTACGCAGGGTGGGGAGGTGTTTCATCCACTGTAACATCCCACAGTGAAAGTGAAAGGATCTCTCTGATATTCTCAGAGATGCTTTTCAAAGTGGTGCCTTCAGTCTTGCTTGCACAGCTCAGAAAACAGTGAGATTTAGGCAACTCACCCCCTCTCTCTTTGTGTTTTCTCCTCTCCTAACTCTGCTGGGGCTGGCTTCAACATTCAGCTTTTCTCAGCACGAGGAAACTGTTTTGGCCTTCCTTTGCATCTGCATTTTTTAAACATTCCTTCAGACTCAGGTCCCAAGAGATTCTGGGAGAGATATTCAATCAGTGTAAAGAGTAGGTATCACTGCACTCGTGTCGGGGTTTTGTACACCACTGTACCAGACCCACTTAACAGCCAGAGCTCTAAACTGTCTCCCAGACTGCAGAGTGAATTGGCAAGCATCCCTCCCTCTGTGTAACATGCTTTAGGGGGGAAAAAAAAAATCCTAGTGAAGGAAATGAAAGCTCAGCAAAATCAAACTCAAAACCAGAACTCAACAGGGAAAGCCAAGGGGAAAAATCATTAGATAGGGCATTACATGCATGGACACGTACTGGATGCAGACACACACCTGCAGAATGCGGATGCTCTCCTAGAGACTGCAAAATGCTTACATAAAGCATTTAGATGCCTATACGTGCACATAAAAATACATTTTTTTAAAAACCTTTGTGACTCCTGAACCGCCTGGGACACAAAACATGCAATCCTACCAGTATCCCTGCTACATTTTCCCCTGTCCCATAGTTCTGCAAAGGAGAGCTGTAGAGATGCTCAAGGTGAAACCTTTCACCTTAGATGAACAATAATAGGGACAGTATAAGCTCCCTGGCTTTAGATTTTATTTACCAGACCAGAACCAAAATAGACTGATGTTGCTGGAATTTGGGACATTGTATTAAGGTCCCCTGTCCTCACAGTCATTTCAGAAAGTCATGATGGCTCTAAGCATGCAACACTATTAAGTAGGAGTCTCAGTCAGGTGCTGTCACTGCCTGTTAGCTGAAGGTGGGTTATGTTGGATGGTAGTCAGTCTTCAGTGTTTGTTAAGATATAAATTTTGTTCTAATTCTTCTTCCCAAATCCTAACACCTGATTTGCCCCTGCTAGAAGCTTAGAGTTACATTCTCCAGCCTATTCAGATCATAGCCCCCGCTACCATGAACAGCTTCCTCTTCCCTCACGTCTCCTATTTATGCCTGTGCTAATTGCAGTCTGCATTTCCATAAATCATGGTTATGTATACATCAGGTAGCACTGAGGTTCTTGAAAAAATATGTCCCCCTGGAGTCCATGTGGTGCTGCATGAGCCAGCCTTGCCTGGATGAGCCACTTCCTGGGCTACCAAGTTAATGCTGCCAGCAAGAACACCACCATGTCCCAGATGGGCTAGTTTTATATCTGTCCTGAACTCTTGGTACCTTCTGGTTTGGAGGAATGATTTAGCAAGGCAATCTCTTTGGCATTCTCACAGCTCTGACCTTTTTGTGCCACCAGTGAGCCCTATAGTTCACTGACTTTGCAGAAGTCAGAAGTGCTCAAAGTATACCTCATTAACCTTCTCTGGCTAATCATGGCAGGGGATAGGACCTTAGCAACTGCAAAAAGCATATAAATGCACCAGGAAATAAATGTTTCAGCAAAAATGGCAAGAGCTGTGTAAATGCCAGACCTCAGTGAGATGGGAGAATGTGTTCTGCAAAGAGCTTTTATTCCCCGAATGAGTTGTAAAGCACGAGCAAGTACCTCACCCTGTCTGTATTCTAAACTCAGCCTCTCTCTTTCTGGCATATGCTAGGTGCTGTATAAATATAGAGGGGAGAAAATCACACCATCTCCTGCAGCCTACATTTTTAATTGAAAGGCTATTAGAAGCAATTCCTGCTTCTGCAGGTGCAGTCAAGAAAGCAGCCTTCCCCAGGTGGTTGTGGAAGGTGAACTTGAGGTTCAGGAAGGAGTGTTGTTTTTGTGTTAATTAATTTTGCATGTGGTGCATTCACAACCATTTCTTGTCTGCTTTGGCTGATGTGGCTAATTAATCACTTCAAGTGTCTCTAAACAGGAGATTTTTGCTCTTTGTGGCATCTCTTCTCCACCTGCTGTAGACCAGCCTATGTGAGGATACAGACCTGTAGCATCACAGGAATTACACGTTTGGTAATGGGTGTGATGTCAGCACTGCAAGTGTGAGACTCATAACTTAACCAGCTTGGGTGAAAGCTAAGAGGAATATTTTATTCTTAGGGCGCTGGAGAAGTTGTTGCTGCTGAATGAGGGAAGTAGGAGCCGAGGAGTTGGAGGTATCATTAACATGAGTCTTTGTGTTCATGTGGGTTAGCTGCGGGACAGAGATATGATGATTAAGACTGAGTTTTGACATTTGAAGACTAAAAAATTGAGGCGAAAAGGCTTTTAACAGTGGAGTTCCTCCCCTTACTTCTGCTTACTTAAAGTCACTGGACTGAAAAGGCTCATCTGGTCCCAACCCTCTGCTCTAGGCAGCAAAATCATATAGCCCTATGCAAACCAGTTGTACTTCTTCTTGACCCCCAGCTACTTTTGAGCAGCTGTTTCAGAACTTCCCGCCTCTGATGGTTAAAATCTATGTTATTTTTAAGGCAAATTTCCTTACAATCAGTTGTTCTTTTACCAGCATTGTTTTTCTTGCTTAAAAATCACTTTCTTTTCTCCCTCGTGTATCTGCCCCCCCCCCCTTTATTTATACAGAGCAATCATATTCCCTCTTGGCTTTCATTTATCTAGGTTAAACAATCTTTTTAATCTCCTTCTTTAAGACAGGCTCTCTGTTCCCCTAATCGCTCAATCCAAGGTTATTTCTGATAACTAGCTTTTCCCTAAGGTTCCTTGCTGCTTTGCCCAAACTGAGTGCAAAAAATCACGACCTATTGCCTGTTGAGTAATTTTGGGGTGAAGAAACATGTCAACTATCAGATCCAGAAAAAGAAACATCAGGGTGCTGCTGTTAAAATTTGCTTTTGTTCTACATCTAATCTCTGTGAAGCTAAAGCCTCCCATAATAACTTAGTTCCTGATAAAATTTCTCTTTAGAAACAGTAATGACATCTCTATCCAGACTGAAAGCCAGGCCTGTGGAGCTACAGTAGATCTCTATAGTTCAGTCCTCATGGAATATCTTGTACCAGCTTTCCAAAACCTATTTCAATCCAAAGTGTTTCTACATGTTATTTATGCGTGATTTATTTCTTCACAGTCTGCTGCAGCGTTAAGGTTACAACAGCATTCCCCAGGTCTACCTTTATTTTATGTATCCTGAGCAATGCCTACTTCCATTGGCAGTGTCCCAGTTTTAATTGCTATTTCTATGGTGCTTCTCCAGTAGCCCTTTTCAAGTCCTGCCCAATTGTTCTGGTTTTCCCATGTCCTCATTCAGGATCTGTACCAATTGGACTGACAAGACTCGTATTTCTCCCTGGACCTGCCCTGCTTCCCAGAGGGGTTGGGTATGCTTCTCCACCACCTATATTACCAATAACAGTCCTATTTTCTGCCCCCTGTCCAACATCCTACCTTTACCTTTTCTGTATTTGATCTTCCACTTTTCATGTATTAAAATCAGGTGTAAAATTATGTCAGATTTTTCCAGTTAACTATGTGAAATCAAGGATTAAAGTCAGGAAGTTTTCACATTTATACCATTAATATAAACATGCTATATAAGTTTCCTCATCTAGCTCTAGACATGCGCGCGCATGTGTTTGTGTGTCTCTCCTCATTTCCACACTATTTGTGAACCTCGTGGTCTTCCTGTGTTTATCTACCCAGTGCACCCCAGATGTGAAAACATGCCATTATCTCAGTTTTACACAATGTGGAGTGGAGACACAAAGGTGCAGATCAGATTACAGAGATTCTTGGTGGAACAGGGAATTTTTACTTTCTAATTCATGATCTCTGTTGTTGCTTTAGTGCTTCCCCACTGGAATGAAAAAACGCCTCAGCTCCTGGGGAAAAAAAATAAAAGAACCAATAATAAGGGAGGAAACATTGAGCTTTTGGGAAAATGCAGAAAGCAGTTCAAGTCCTAAGTGAGTTTGGAATAGCCTTTTTTTTCATTCTGCAGATGAAACCAAATTCCTTTTGTTCTTTTTGCGTTTCTTCTATACCAGGGGTGTCAGGAATTGAGATAAGATTGTAAATGAAAAGAAGGTGGTGCAAGGCATGGTGCAAATAGGAGCCTGAATAAAATAATAAATGCCAGGTGACTCTGCCTAGACACAGTTCTCCTCCAGCCTGTTGAAAAACAAGCACCTGAAGGTTTAGGCTATCTCCTGAATCTTCACCCCGAATACCAATGCAATGCCGCTGAGTACCTTGCCTAAGAAATGTATCTGTATATTTCTGGTTTAATCTGGAACTGTGTTCTCCTGCCTAGTCCTTGAAAGCCAAATTTCTAGGAGGTTTTGTTTTTCCATCTGTTGAGACTAGTTATAGGTCTCTTCAGATGCTCTTCTGTTTTCAAGTCCTGCCTTGACGTATTAGGAGGAACTCAGGCATTGACTTCTGCCTTTGTTGGAACAGACAATTTTGGAAGTTCGTGAGAGTAGCTTTTGCTTGCCCATACTACCCATCTAGGTAAGGATTTTTTAAATGGTGAGAGTGGGTGCTAGTCATTTGAACAGGTGGCTGCTTTTGCCAGTGTAGCTTATAAGATAGTTTCATTCAGTGGCTATTAGCTCCTCTGTGTTATAAATATCTTACTGACCTGATAACACTGAAAAGAACACATGTAGGAGAATAAGGAAATACACTCTCCTGGTATAAATTGCAGCAAGAAGATTTAGGTTAAACATCAGGAGAAAAAAAACCTCTTTTTAATGGGAAGGATAGTTAAGCACTGGAATAGATTGCTCAAGAAGACCGTGGACTCTGTCAGTGTAAGGACAGGTTAGAGAAACATCTGCCACAAATGGCTGTTACAAGCCTTAGCTTCCCTTAGGAGGAGAGAAAAGCCTCTGTCAAGAGTTAGTTTCAAGGAACTAATGTGATGCACCTTTCATTAAAGATGCACATTAACATACTGCAGAACTCTTTTATTCTGGCTGCATTATACCGCGGTTAAGGCAACTTGCCAGCTGGCTGGAAGGCTTTCAGAAGGCTCCCACTTGTTTTCCCCTTGCATAGGCAATCTTACCTTTTGTCTGCATGGGATAGCTAATGTGCTTAGACAAACAAATAGCATATATGATTAACTTTTTGTTCTACAATAGCTCTCCGTTTCTTTCTTTGCAAAGGTATCGGACTTCTACTTACAATCTTGTTATCCAAAGTAGGATCTTATATTTAAGGTAAAAGTTAGCTGCTCGACTCCCTCAACACCTCCAAATTCATCCCCAAACCAAAGTGATTTACTTTCTTCATAAAATCAGATGTGGTACAGATAGAGGAAGGGGCAGTTAAGGTGAAATTCTGTTTCTTAGGAGCTGTGTCCTGGCATAAAGGAGCCACAGGGATTGGAGAATAGCATTAGAAAGGAGGTTTTATAGATCCCTAGTATCCTTACTTTTACTGATTCTGTGACCCTCCTGGACTCGTGGCAATTTGGATGACTAGACTCTCATTGGAGAACACCCAATGGGTCTTGAAATTGCAGGGTCACCAATATGAAGGATGCCTGGGATGGTTTATTTTTCCTCTTTTTGCTGAGGCAAGCACTCAGCAAAACTCAAGTAATAACAGTTCATAGGCTGTTAATACAAAATACCCTGAGACTTCAGAAATGCCTTGCTCTGCTCTGCACAGCTTGGTAGGTTATATTCTTTAGGCGTATGCATCTTTACTGGGACAAATCAGTGCAATTTAATTCTGCTAACCTCTGTCCTGACAGTGAATGGCTCCTTCCCTCTTGTGTCAGGTTATCTAGCATACAACACACATTTGTATATTCTTTCTCTTGTGTTGTCTCAATCGTCTGCATGTGTGGTGTTTCTTATTGCCCATAAGTTACTTATGCCCATCTTTCTTTAACTATATGTATATACATTTGACCTTCGCATGCATAAGCATGTAAAGAAGTCTGTCCCCTTTTAATTCACAAGGCTTTTCGGACTTTTCTTATTCATATCTGTACATGTCTGCAGGTATATGGCATGTCTGTTCAGGTTAGCAATGAAATGTAATAGTTGCACATATTCTCAAGTAAATCCATAGTTGGTTTGGAGATTTAGGTCAGAACATTTTCTTACATCCTGTTTTTCTTCCTCTTTGAACAATTTAGAATTATTTTATCGGGATAATAAGGAAAGGACGTGTACTATTGTATTTGCAGGTTAGGTGATTTAGTGCACAGAAGGCTGTGGCAAGGCTGTCATTGTTATCCGAATTTCATAATGTTTCTGTGTAGTGTAACACTGTGAAATGTGCCTGGCACACAGCGTTATGAGCTCCCCTTTCTGTCCCAGAGAACTTCTGGGTAATTATGGGTTGGGTTTGCTATCTGATCTAATTTATCACTTAGGGGGTTCTATCATGCCTGTTACTGAGATATCTAAGTGCTGCTGAGATTCTACGAGATGTCTCTTTCATCAGCCACGTATTTCTACGATAAGTTAATGTTACTGAGCTGAAATCTGGGTTGTTCTGTGCAGCATCTTAATCACTGGTCTCTACTGAGCCCCGTGTGTGCAGTTACTGCTTTTGGGGATTTGAGCTCAGTAACTTGAGAGCTCAAGTAACACTGCAGAAATCTCTGGCTCAGATGATGATAAATTGACCTGCTTGGTGAATAAGTGGGAAGTCCAGGGCTGAGCAGACCCTGGATGAGCATGTGAGTCTGTGCTCTTTATTTCCTTAGAAATTCACTTTCCATCTAGGCTTAGATATTAGCGTGAGTACAGACTCTCTCCATGGCTGGAGGGAACATTAGGGGCAAGATCTCCTGGGCAATCTTTGCCCTTGGGAAGGCAAGACCAGCTGTCCAGACACTTCACTCAACTTTTTACAAACTCCTCTGCCTTCTGCTCACTGGGGTGCTGTGTTCATGCTGCACAGGGATGGATGATGGATGTGGAAACTACTGTCTCTGGGTAATTTCTTCTGCTTTTGTTCTCTCCCCAGATTTTTCTTTCATGGCCAGATGAAATGCTTGTTTGTTTTGAAGGTGACAAGTGTTTTCTGTGAATTTTGGATAATCTCAAATGCCAAACCCCAGCTGGGCTTTGAGTTTCACAGATTAACCACTGACACCTAATGAGCCTTTAATAAGTGGTTCTCCCTCCCATCCTGTCATTTAAATAATGAAATTTGAGGGTGGTGGGAGGGGTGTTGGATTACAGTGGAATGAAGCTTTTCTGTTTACCCACCAAGCAGGTACACTGCTAAAAGCAGTAATGTAAGCTTCCCAGACACCCACACTGCCTCTGCCATCCAGTCAGCATGTATCAGTCCTGGCCTGAAGGACTTACTTTGAGGATCATGCAGGAAAGCTTCTTCTAAAGCCCAGTTAGCTTCTTCACCCTCTCAGCTTCAGTTGCCAGCCAAGGTGCTAATTACTGTCAACTGTGATGCTGGGAGGGGGAATTGAGAACAAAAGCGAGACTTTGATAGTTGAAAGTACAGTTGATGTTCAGGTTTTTTCTTTCCCGGGATTTTTTTTGCAAGAAATGGTCTACCTGGGCAGTGGGTGAGCTTGCATGTATTGTCTCTTTAAGGACTGCAGTGGCTTCAAAACAGCTCTCATTCATAGCAGTAGGTATAAAGCAACTGAGTTTCACCCCCTTTTTGGCTGCTGAAGATATGATCTCTATTCACTTAGGAAAAAGAAAATCAAGAGTTATATAATTGCAATAGAAATTCATGGAAGTTATGAGAATTACGGAAAAATAGCACGATTTTAAAAAACCGTAGAATTAATGCCAAGGAGTTTGGTATTAATTTTCATGTGTCAGAAACATAAAACAATTCCTTGTTTCCAGCTAAGGTGTGTAACCAAGTCATTGTGTTCCTGTTGTTTGGCTGAAAAAGTCGAAAGACATTAAATCTGTTTGACCATGGTTCTAGTATTCCTGTGGTTATCCACTCACTCTCCCAGCGAGTGGGGCCTTCATAGAGATGTAACAATGCGGACATCTTTCTTGTTTTCCACTGCCCTCTCATTTGAACCCACTTACTCAGAGCCTTCTCCCCAGAAATGTCCCCGTCTTACACGAGTCATGAGCTTGGGTATTCCAGAGTGGTCCTCCTGCCCAGTCCTGCAGTGACTGTGGTCGGGATAGGACAACTAGAAGTCTATCTTCTGTGGTTTGTGTCTCCACAGGTGGGGAAATGGAAGGAAAAAAAGTTGCAGATGAAGTATTATGTGTGGCCACGCTTTGAGCTGTATCCTGACTCTGAGGAACGTGAGGACGATCACCTGAGTATTGTGACCTTGGAAGAGGCACCATTTGTCATTGTGGAGAACGTGGACCCCCTAAGTGGCACCTGCATGAGGAACACGGTCCCTTGCCAAAAACGCATAGTGACTGAGTATGTACCCCTGTGTTTTATTGCTCATACGGGGTCTCCCTTCTCAGCAGAATGTAGTGTCTCTTGGGCTAATACCATCGTAACCTGATAATCCTTTTCAGAAAATCACCTCCATTTGCCCAGCCTGTCCTGTGTCTATTCATGACTGGTCCTTTTGGGCAAATCATTGTAGTGTGTCCCTTTACCCTCCAGCACAGATAGCACAAGATAAATTGTCCATATTATATTGTGGGAGGGGGAATGCAAACTGACAACAGAAGGGAATTAAAGGAGTTTCTCCCAGTCTTTTAACCCATTATTGTTGTGATGGTTTAGGAACAAAACTGATGAGGAGCCAGATTACATGAAGAAATGTTGCAAGGGGTTCTGCATTGACATCCTAAAGAAAATCTCAAAGTCTGTCAAGTTCACCTATGACCTCTACTTGGTGACTAACGGCAAGCATGGAAAAAAGATCAATGGGACATGGAATGGAATGATTGGAGAGGTCAGCAGCAAAGGGAGGGCATGGTGGGCTTCATCCCTGGGCTAGGTGACATGGGTCAGGTCTGGTCTCCTATCATTATTGGGTCCCTTTCTGGGGCAGAGACAGAGGTGACTCTAGAAATGACTGGCCTGCATTCTTTCTTGGCACTAAGTGAATTAATCTGCTCTGACACTCTGACCATGACTACATTTCTTGTTTGACCATTAATTATTATTCTCTATGGTCTCACAAATTTGGCCTACACAGTCTTAGAATGAGGCTGATATCCACACACCACAGTTGCTGCAGCCTAGATTATGCTTAGGTTGTATATAAGGTGCATAAAGAATGAAATAAGGCTTTGCAGTGTTAGAGGGAGGATAAAGCAAGGACAGAAAAATGAGATAAGATGTCTTCTCCGTGGATGATGTGTTTATCCTAAGACCTCTGTGGATTTATTTTTTATACACATACCAGCTTTGAGGGGAAGATTAATGTCTATAGATTTCCTGAAAGAAGAAGGTGTCCTGATGAAAGATTAGAAAGGAGAGATGTCACAAACAATATAGGGAATGGGATTACAGGAGTAAAAGGATTGTGTTGAAAGGCAGGAAGATGAGAAGGGGCTTGACTGTGGTGCTTGAGGACTGCCTCATGTCTGTGTGTGATCTCTTCCTTTTCCTCCTCCAGGTTGTCACCAAACGGGCCTATATGGCTGTGGGATCCCTCACCATTAATGAGGAACGTTCAGAAGTGGTGGATTTCTCTGTGCCCTTCATTGAGACGGGAATCAGTGTCATGGTGTCACGTAGCAATGGAACTGTCTCACCTTCTGCCTTCTTAGGTATTGTTTCAATCTAAAATTAAAACTCCACTCAATGCTCATAAAAAATTGAGGTGAAGGTTGCTTGTGATTCTTAGCCTGAAACCTCTTTTTTGGGAGTACCTGTGGGACAGGTGTATAAAAATATACTGTGATGTTTTAGAACTAAATCTAAGGCAAGAAAAATCCAGGTAAATGCAAATAGGCACTGCCTAGGAGTTCCAAGCCAAGGCATTTTTCAGCAACCGTATGCCTAATCCTAGAAAAAAATGGGCTCACTCAGAGTTGTCACATACACCGCAGCACATGGTTTCCCAGTGACTCAACTAATAGTATGTTCAAGGAGTGTAGGCCAGAAGAAAATTGATTCAAACCTTATAGCTGGTATACCATAACACTTAGTGATAGCAATTAGCAATAAATTGTTGCAGATTGAGAGACATTATTTGTAAAGGTGTTGTTAACTTGACCCTCACTTGACAGAACAACTAGTAGAAGTTAGAAAACTAATAGACCTTTTCAAGAACAGTTGAGCCATCTGTTCTGTGCTGACACACTGTCTTACGATAAAGGCATTTCTAATGTCCTTCAGTGGTGGAAGGTGATCAGAGAATGCAGAAATTATACTGCATTTTCCCAAGACATTCATGTCTTCCTAGTATCTACTATTTGGCTTTATAAAATGCTTTATGATGCAGCAAACACAGTATATGAGTTATATAATTACTGTCTGCTCTCTGCCAGAGTCCTGAGAACATTCACAAACAGAAATATTTTTATATGAGTCATGAAATTTTCCCAGATATTTTTAAATATGAGTTTCATGACTGCTAACTCCCCAGGAGTTTTTGCCCTTAGCAAATCCACCTATATTGCTGGGGTATGGAAAAGCAACATTAAAGTTATCTCCAAAATTTTAAACTGCAGTTTAACTGAAGTTGCAATATTTGCTATACTCTGGAGCAAAGTTCTTTGTTTTTTTGATGTGTTTCAGTCACATCTTTTTCTATTCAGGCTTGGAGAAGGAGAAAACCTGTCAGAGATCAAATACTTGCAGAGCATGAACGCTAACATTTCTAGAATGAGCCAGTGTTACCATTGCTAGAGGGATGGAATGCTGAAAAACTACTGGCATTATGGCTGAACCTTAGAAATTTGGAGATGCTCTTTGGCTCAATAGCATCTTGAAAGTTGGATGCTTGTCTGAAACTCTGCCAGTTCTGCTTGATTTTCCCCACTCTCTCCAGATGGTGCTGGAGGACTTCCTGGGAACAATCTTTTATCAATGTGTTTTATTTTATCAATGCATGCCACAATGGCTGTTTGTACTTCCAGATGGAGCCATGTGTCACAAATGCAATGGTACGATGGAATGTAGTCATTACAGAGACAGAAACTACAGTTCTCCCAGTTCAAGAAGTTTTTCAGAATCAGATCAAGCACTTTGGTTTAACTCCTGCTTTTCCCCAACCCAGTTTGCCCCACACTGGGCTGCTCTGGAGAGCAAAGGAGGTGAGGTGTTACCAGGTATTTCACCATGGTTTTCTTTTCCTCTCCAGAGCCTTTCAGTGCTGATGTATGGGTGATGATGTTTGTGATGCTGCTTATCATCTCTGCGGTGGCTGTCTTCGTCTTTGAGTACTTCAGCCCTGTGGGCTATAATCGGTGCCTTGCTGATGGCAGAGGTAAGGGGAGCTGTTTCTTGCTGTGATCTCCTCTTGTCTCCAATCTCTGTTCCTTTGTTGGGGTGTTCCTTTGCCTTCAACACGATACGGATCTAGCCCACCCTGAGCTCTGCGTTCAGACTAAAGAGGGCAGGGATGGAGGCGGAAAAAAGGCTTTGAAGGGAGCAGATGTGTATAATGGATAATTTGCTTGGCATGAGAGACGGAGCTGTGTCGCCTTTTATGTCTGAAGCACATACCAGCTCCAACTTGTTTCTCATTGAGGGAAAATGGGCCCTGGTTGCCAGTGCTGGCAGGGCCTATAATGCTGCAGTCTCTGAAATGATCAGAGGGCTCGGCACTGTCAATCCATCCTTCAGTGCTACGTATCCCTGGAGGGCAAGCCACTCTGCTGGCCTTCCAGCATAGTGCTATGTCCTCCAGACTCCACATCTGTCACCTGGTCAGGTCCTTCCCCTACTTGCCTCTGTGGCTGTCTAAGACCAGCTGAGAAAATGGGAAGCTCATTTTCTTGGAAGAGGGTAGGAAATTATTTTTCAAGGGCTGCAGGAAAGATGGAAACAAGTGAGTGACCCACCTCTGTGGTTCTGATGTTCAGAATGCAGCCAGATGAATTAAAGAAAGCATGGACAGACAGCCCAAGAGACCCTTTTTTTCCTTATTGACATGAAAACAATTAGCAAGTTGAGTCTTCTATCATCTGCACATCTTCAATCCCTGGTGAATCAGCCTTTCAAACATTTCTGGGTTTATTGGTTCATATAGAATTGTGGGAGAGAGACAGTTACAGAAAGGGAAAATGCACTCATTTGCTCCCCAGTCTAGTGCTTTGAGTGAATTCATGCCATCAAATTAGGAGTGGAAATAAAAAGTGTTGATGAGAATACAGGCAGAACCACATACATGAAGAAATAGAGGACTTGCCTCTTAACATGGAGCTGTGGAAGGTCTTTATGGCACCTGATCATAACCCCATGGATCTATAGACACAAGTACTTATAAACCTGTGAGTCTCTTAGGAGGTATTAATGCAGATGTGGAACTGGGAGCAGTTTTTAGTACAGGTGTGCAGTTGTGCAGTTATTAAGTTAGCTGAACTGCGACTGCAAGTATCAGTATTTCTGAGTAATTATGAACAGTATGGCGTGATCAGGCAGATATAATCCCTGACAGATGAAATAGGAAGATACAGAAATCTGCTGCAGAGACTGTAATGCTGATTTTGATAATGAACATCCTGGCTAATGTTACTTCGGCTTCATTTGAACTATGACGGTATGCCTCACACATCTGCATTTTCTCTTTACACACATCAAGACTTTTCTCTCCAGGGTCAAGTGGACATGCCCCAATCTAGTTGCAAAATCATGTTAGATTGTTATTTGGGCACTCGAAGTTGGAGAGCTCAGAAGGATTTTAGGTCCCTGGTTTCGATTGGAGTGTCCCACAATCTTGACTGACAAAGTAACTGCGGAAGCATGTGGGGTGATCGGTGGCGTGAGAAAGGCTTTAGAAGGGAACTTCCCGAGATTTCTTTCCACCTTATAGTTCCCAGTGATGTTTTTCAGGCCTTTCACCTGTGTGTCTTAGGGCACATTAGGTAGAGAGGGATATAAAAACACCACTCCATCACGTGAAAAGACAAGGACTGCCAAACCATGTTTCTTGTAGGAACTTTATCTCCCTGGTATTTAAAGGCACTAGTTTTGCAAGGTGATGATTCTGCTCTGAACTTGGTGTGCAGTTCCCTGGGTGAAAAATGAGCTCCTTGCATTGTTCAGTTGTATTTAGAGTAACATGGCTAGTGCTTTCAGATTTTCTGTGCTATTTGCTGCTCAGGGGTTTGGAGAGGTGTGTCAAACCTTTCTTCCTCCCTTTTGCTATTCTGTGGGAGTCAACCCTAACCACAGGCAGCAGCACTAGGCTCCAATCAGCCTGCCCAAGGAGATAAAGCATGGGATGCTGACCAGGTTCGCACCATTGGAAAAATGTCAGATGCTTGAACTGTACCAAAAGATTCTCATCCTAAGAGGACCTTCTCAGTGTCTGAAACAGGCTCCTTGAGTAATTTTATCTGCGTTTTCTCTATCAACTCTTGTGCTAAAGCTGAGGAAACTTTTGTTTAGGTTACCAATAATGGAACCAGCATGTGACTGCTGGACGATAGGTGCAATTTCACAAGTTTTCATATCTAGTGCTTCATTAGCACACATACCTTCTGGGGTATGAGTGAGCTTCCACACTGAAAAGTGAATAAGGGTGAAGTAGGAGCTTTTAAACATTGGATCTGCTCCAGGACTATTTGGCACAGACTTGCACATTTTCTTAAGGTATACCAAGTGTATGTCACTGTCATGTACCTTAGATGCAAAATATGGGGAGAGGGAACTGTTTTCTTCTCTGGCTCATGTGTCTTTAACAGACTTGGTCATGAAACACTCTTGCAGAAGTATTTGTAGAGCCCTGTTATTTCCTGTGGTGCTCTTCCTTGCACCTTTACAAGTACAGTGGGAGCTATGTTTTACACAGGTGTATGCTGGGAGTTCAAGGACATCACTAGATGTCCTAGCTAGAAATGAGGATAGATTGTTTCTGAGAAAATTCTGTTTCTGGTGACCACACTTCAAACAGTGAAATGTTTGGGTTTCTAGATGCTTCAATCAAATTTAAAAAATGCCCTTGTGTAAGGTTTAAGTGAAAATCTCAGAGACAGAATAAATATGGAAACCTGAGGACATTTTTAAAAAATAATTTTTCAGGTTGCACTTTGCTGAGATATGGTGGCATGAACATAGGGTAGTGCAGCTGTGGCTATTCACCTCACGAGTGGGAATAGATACTGCTCTTAAATCTGAAGTCAAGATGTGTATGTGAATGGAAATGCAGACCACTTACTCTCAGATGCTCACTGTGGGATCATGTTTCTCAATCACTCTAGAACCAGGAGGTCCCTCTTTCACCATTGGCAAAGCTATCTGGTTGCTGTGGGGGCTGGTGTTCAACAACTCTGTGCCAGTACAGAATCCCAAGGGTACCACTAGCAAGATCATGGTGTCGGTGTGGGCCTTCTTCGCTGTCATCTTTCTGGCCAGCTACACTGCCAACCTGGCCGCCTTCATGATCCAAGAGGAGTACGTGGACCAGGTGTCTGGCTTGAGCGACAAAAAGGTAATGTATCCACTCAAACCCTCAAAACAGCCTTTTCCATGGAAGAGGCTGCTCTACCCTCTCTTCTTTGCTTTCACAAGGAAAGTGTGCAGGTGTTTTCAAAGTCACATCATAGCTTTAGCCCCTAGTTAAATAGCACAACTGTTCTTCATTGGTATTCAGTTGCACTTTTATATGTGTTAAGTACTTCAGGAATGAATTATAAACAGAACTGAACTGCGCTTGCTTGCACGATCCCAAACCACACCATGACTGTCAGGAAGAAACCAATTAATGGAGCTTTGGAGATGATGTGTATAATGACTGTAACCTGTTTTTTCAGGATGAAATAATTTGTCTTGGGTAGAAATGCTGGCCATTAGGCTAGCAAATATCATCTGTTAATTTATTCTGGGAACAAATTCTGTCCATGGGGGTAAATCAGTGTGGCTTTGATGATTTACTATTGCTTGCATTTGAAGTTATACTGTCATTTTTTCAAGGCATTTGGAGGCTTAGAATAAGAAATAGTTTTCTGTTCAGACTGTGTTTCACTGCCTTGTTTACCTGCAGTGCATTTTGTCCACGCAGAGCATTTGCTTTTGCTAGACTTTGCACACTTGAGGATTTTGAGAAGATTGCTGATACATGCAAGGTAGCACTGTCTGGCTCATGGGGGTGTAAAGCTTTGCTCACTGCTTTATTTTTTTATGTTTTGTGGTGAGGCTACTCACAAGGAATTGAGTATTGTGAGGCCCAATTGCCCATGCTGAATTCGTTACTCAGTCACTGGGGCTGCTTAAGGGGTCATGCTGTTGTAGGGCAGCCACATAGCAATAGGTTGCACACATTGCTATTGGGGATAGCAGCAAGAAGACAACTGCAAGTGTCAGTTGCTGCTGCTGGATTGGTTATAGTTACTGACTCTCGTGTCCCTCATGACAGTCTAGAAATAAATTGTGGCCAGGCCCCCTGTGTATACAGCGTCCTGTATGGCAGGCTGGAAATTCTGTGGTGGATTAATCATAAGAGTTTTTCTTACTCATTTAGTTGGGTTTCTTTTTTCCTAGAATGAAACATGGCACAGAATAATACAATCCGTGCAGAAGTGCTCCTGTTATTTGTTTTTATTTTGACCTCAATTTGTTCCACACTGTCTCCACATTTGCAGTGTGCTGTGTTGAGGATGAGGTGGAGGGGAGGATCTTTTTTATCAGGTGGAGATTATTGCAGAGACTCCTTAGAAGCTGTGGGCTCCTTCAGACTGAAAGATACTGTTCAAAACCAGCCAGCCCTATCAAGAGGTAACATTAGTTTGTCATCATTAGGTTTTCAACTGTCTGAGCTAAACGGGATAGTTTGTACCTGTGATCTATAGTTTCAGGCTGTGCCTAGGTGCATGGAGAGAGCCATGCTTTCATTCTCATGGTTTTGAAGATATTCTTCATACCAGCAGAGATATGTGGATAAAATATCATTTGAAAGCAGTAACTCCTGGAGCTTCACAGAGCCTTGGATACAAATTTCTGGGCCTATTTTAGTTTATTTCACTGTATTTCAATACACACCTGTGTGCATTGGATTGAGGCCATTTTCTTCTACTTTTCTTTGCCAACATACCTGTATTTACTTTTGCTATGCTAAAGCATATGTGCTTTGTTTCTTGGGGAAGAGCAGGGCCACAGTACATAGTCAGAGAATTGTGGTATGCCTCAAACACAGCTGCTAGTGCAAGTACAATATTTGGCTAAGATTACAATCTACCAGAGCATCTGCAATCAGAAGAAAATTGGCGGTGAAACTGAAGGCCAACAGCTGCCTTTGGACAAGAAAGGCAGGTGGGACTAACTCCATCCAGAAGATGTGAGTGAATGAGCTTGACCTACTAGGCTTATGGATTTTTACTCTTTGAACATGCAAAGGGCCCTGCAGAATTTGGAAGCAGTCATCCAGGTATTTGTCACACTGTTTCAAGATGCCCTGGTTTGGGAGGAATTCATTCTTCTGAATCTCGTCTTTTCCCTTTTCTAAAGCCTGCACACTGCTTGCAACTCACTCAGCCTCTCAATGCTTGGCAAGGATGAAGGGCACAACCACATTTAGGGCACACAGAGGTGTACTGTGCTCTACTGCCCTTTTCTTGCCTGCTTAAAGCCAGTTCAGACTTTCAAAGGAGGTGGTCACTGTCCAATGCCAGGTGGGAAAGACTATATTTTCCAAAAGGAAAGACTATTGCTTCCAGTCTCTCATCTCCAGTGTATGATCTGGTGTCCACAGCAGAAGTGAGGCAGATCAGTCTCCTAGCCTTCTCCATCAGCAGGTAAGGGCATCTGTGTCCAGCACAAGGACTCAGAAGAGGATGTAATCCAAGCAGATAGGCAGAGTGACAGTTGTTTTAAAGGATATTGTTCCTACTTTCCTATTCCCAGATCTGCTTACAAATGTCTCTGTAGCATGACAGTACCTGGGGAAGGTGTCCCACTGGCACTGTAGAGCAGCCAAAATGCCAGATGCAGTCACAAAATCCATTACTGTGCCTGGCTGGGGTACACCTGTCAAGGTCAGGCTGGCTACACTCTGTAACAGCTACCCTTCCTTGGGCCTTGCGTGGGAAGAATTGCTCTGAGGGGTGCCTACAGCTGCCAACGTGCTGCTTCCCCAGGAAAACAGACTGAAACACTCTGGATGCCTCAGGACTTGGATGGTGTCTTGGCCGTGCCCCCGCATTTGCCTCCTAAGAGCGTGCAAGACAACAACTAACGTCATGTCCCCACAGTGCTTGTGTGGATGCTTCAGCAGGTCTGTCTGAGCTGGGCTGGAGTAGATGCCTCTATGCCAGGGTACCAGGTTGAACTGAGGGTGTCTGGAGACTCCCCTTTATGAACTTAGTGATCTCTGCCACTCTCTCTCTGTCCCAGGTGATGCTCACCTTGCTGAATGCCACCCTTTGGGCCTAGCTGGCTCAAAACAGGTGCCAGAGCTGATCCAGGAACCCACCTCATGATGGCTGTTCTCCCACGTTAACCTTTGGAGCTGCTAAATTGTCAGTCAAGCTGTAGCTCTTAATGCTGGGGGAACTGTGGCCAGTTTGAGGGAGGAGAAACCTGCTCCTCCCTGAGAGCAGCACTGTCCCTGTGAGTCCTGTAGGAAAAGCGCTGCTCTGACAACATCTCCTTTTGAACTCCCTGTGCCCACAGTGTGCTGAACCACTTTCCTCTTGTACAGGGGCCAAAGCAGCACCCCACGCCTGCAGTGGTCCACCTTGTACAGCAGAGGGGTTGTAGGTGGTCCTGGCAGGGGCAGTGCCATGCTGGCCATGTCAGCTCCCAGCAAGCCCAGCCGGAGCATCTTTGCATGTGCTGCTGGGCTGCATTCATCCAGGATCCATGTGGGGGGGGGCTGTTGCTGCCCTGACCCCCTGAGAAAGTCCCGGTGTTGAGAGGGCCTGTTGCAGAATGCTGCAGTCAACTCTTGGGTCTGGATGTCATCTGACTGTAATCAGGAGATATAACCCAATTTCCATTAACGGGAGAGCTTCAGACGCATTAGAGAAACAAGCGCCTGCGGTATTTCAGTCTAACGAAGGCAATAAATACAGGAAAGATTATATAAAATGAACTAATGTGTGAAGTAATCTAATAGCTATATGTAATTTCCATTCATATACAGTAGTAATAGAATAAAAGCAAATGTGGACAGCCAGCAGGGTATTTAAATAAAATTATTTAGAAGGCAGCAGGTTAATAATAATAAGAAAATAGTATCCTTTCCTATAAATTAGTTGGAAATACCAAAGAAGTTAATGGAGTATCAAAATGGTAATTTTGTAATTGACATGAAAAGGAGAGAAATGGATTTCTGCATGCCTGCAAATTAATACAGATTGCTGAAATTTCACACGTATTTGACTTATTTGCTTTATAAGATGTTAATGAAATGTTGAGACAAAGGGTCTGTTCCTATGCAACATAGGTCAGTTATTTTTTCAATAGATATGAGTTGGTTTCTATTTTTAAAAAGTAAATTTTGAAGTTAAAACTGGACAGTGTTTTTACTGGAAAAAAATCTGAGGAAAGCATAAGAAGGAATTCCTGATTTTTTCCAAAATAGTTCATTTTAGTATACCTGATACAAAATACCTTGATATTTCTGACATGTATTTTGACATGTCATTTTCTAAAGGCACTACTCATAATATTGACCTACATTTAAGGAAGAAAAAAAAAAAAAGAAGAAAAAAGATTTTTTTTCTGTAACAAAGGAAAAGGACAGAAAGTGATAATTGGTAGACAAAACAACACAGGTAGGTCTGAGGTGAATGGAACATTTCAAGTTGATACAAAGCAAAAAACCTCACTGAAAAAAATAATCTGCTCTTTTCTGGCAGTAATAAATGTTTGGCTGTGAAACTGAAAAATGAATTATTTCCCACATTGTACTTTGCAGCACATTAAATCGAAATTATACTAGGATCCCAGATATGCAGAACAGTTAAGCATGTGCTTAACTTTGTGCTCATGAGTGGTGACATTAAAGTCAATCGGCTATTATTCACATGATTGAAGTTAAATGCTTTCCTGAGCTTGCAGCTTTTGTACAACAATACCTGTTCTGGAGAAGTCAAGGGAAAATGCAGAGCAGATACCTTCAGATAGGCATTTTTCAAGAGGACTAAAAGTGGGGGTCAGTCTTGTGCCTTGTGAGGTCTGTAAGGGGAAGCTTGTCTAACTGGATGGCTTCGAGGCAGCACAAGTCTTCCATGGGATTAAACATTAATATTGACAGGCATTTGTGGTACTTCCATACATTTTGGCAGGACACAAAGGAAGTTTTATGTGACGGTGTCCAAAGGCAGAAAATACACCATCCTTTCAACAGCAGTATGATTTTTATTGTCAGGACACCTTTGTGGAGATATGAATTAGCCAGACAGAAGTGAGACCATGACATTTCCAATTCTGTCCTCTCATGATAAATCATAACCTTTCTCAAAATGCATAAACTCTGATGCACATTACTTGATAAAACGCCCCTCAAAAATAAAGATGTTCTTGAATCTCCAGACCTTATGTCATGGGGTAGAGTTGACTTTCTTTCCACAGTGGTTCCCTGGGAGTATGTCTCCTGTAAATAAATTGAACTGTGTCTTTTGTTTAATTATGACCATTATTAATAACAGTGGTATTGACTAGTGCTTAATATAGGACCCACTGGCTCATAATGAAGTGTAGAAAACTCAGAGCTCTGGTAGTCTGAAATTTTATGGCTTAAAATTTGATTCTCTCTCTGCATCTCCTTGTAGATCATCAGTTGCTACAGTATGAAGTATTTACAAATACTACATTGTATAGTTATATATTATGTGCAAATACATATAATAGACAAGTGTACAATGTGTAATAACATATTATGCTAAAATTTTCTTATTATTAAATAGCTACAGCATATTATTAATAAATAGCTATTAAATAGCTACAGCATATCATATGTTAGTAATAGATCTTTCTAACTGGTGACTTACATTTATTGTGTACATAAAAATGATCTCAGATAAATTTTTACCATTGCAGATGAGTGCATTTATCATAGATTTAGACATTCTGCAGTCTTTGTATTGGAATGATTTTTATGCTTTCTGAGATCTTTGGAATAAACCTCTGTGCCTGTGTGCTAAAATGTGATTCGGTAGTTTTAAGACTATAAATGTTTAAAGTCAGTGAGTTTTCAAGCATGTTTCCCTGCCCTCCCCCTCCCCCTCCCCCTTCAGTCCTAATTTCTTTGTAATTCTCCCTCTTTCTCTTAAGCTCAGCACTGTACAATGCAGAGGAGAAAGGAGGCTGCAATGTGCTTTAGCCCTGACTTGGTCTCTCAGGGTTCTCTCTTTTTCTGTTGATCCAGAGAGACATCCCTGGTATCAATACAAATGAAGGGATGAAAGGATCAAGAGCACCTCTGCCAAGAAGGACTTTGAGGTGCAGGTGAATGAGAGGCTGGACATGAGCTAGCAATGTGGACTCACAGCCCAGAAAGCCATTTGTGTCCTGGGCTGCATCCAAAGCTGTGTGACCAGAGGGTGAGGGAGGGGATTCTGCCTCTCTGCCCTGCTCTGGTGAGACCCTCCCTGCAGTGCTGCACCCAGCTCTGGGGTCCCCAGCACGGGAAGCACATGGACCTGTTGGAGCAAGTCCAGAGGAGGCCACCAAAATGATTAAAAGGATGGAACACCTCTCCTATGAGAAAAGGCTGAGAGAATTAGGATTGTTCATCCTGGGACAGAGAAGGCTTTGGGGTGGCCTAACTCTGGCCTTCCGGTACCTAACGGAAGCCTACAAGAAAGATGGAGAGAGAGACTTTATTACAAGATTATGTAGTGACAGGACAAGGGGGAATGGGTTCAAACCGAAAGAGAGTAGGTTTAAATTAGGTATTAGGAAAAATATTCTTTGCTGTGATGGTGGTGAGGCACTGGAACAGGTGCCCAGAGAAGTTGTGGATGCCTCATCCCCGAAACTGTTCTAGGCCAGGTTGGATGGGGCTGTGAGAAACTGGTCTAGTGGAAGATGTCCCTGCCCATGCCATGAGGATTGGGATTAGTTGATCTTTAATGTCTCTTCCAACCCATTCTATAATTTAATGACAGCAAAAACCTGTAATGAGACTTTTCAGGATTAGTGCCAGTTAAAATGCAGTTTAGTTGAGAACTTAAGCAGGTAAGATGCAAGGTGAGGGGACACTCAGGGTCAGACTGTAGGCTTAATTCATCCTTGCTGGACAGGAAAAATTGCAACCCCCTGGGCTTTGCTGGAGGCATGGATGAGAGTTGCTGGATGAGGGACTTTGGTGATGGAGTCATGGCATTGTCCTTAGCTTGCAGCTTTTGCATTCCCCCACCACAGTGCCCTGGCCTCTCCCAGACCTTGGCCACCACTGACCCTTTATTTTCATCTTCCTGTTCACCAGCTCTTGGAGCTCTCCCTTTGGATGTAGTGGTTAAATTTGGTTGCTTCTGTGCTAATTGCTTGGCAGTCTGGAAAAAGCTGTCTTTGGAGAGTTACGTAAGGGGGAGAGGGAGGGAGGGAAATAAAGGATTGTCCTGCTTCTCACATCAGTATAAGTCAGCAGAGAGGGAAACAGTGAATATTTTTATTTATTATTTATATGGTGCCATAAATGTACTTGGCACTTGGCAGTCAAATAAAAGACAATGGCCTTGCCACCAAAATTTGGCAGCCTAAGAGATGAGAGCTGGCCTCCTTCAGCTGAATGACCAGGGCTGAATTACTGGTGGGGAAGGGATGGGAGGATGAGATCTACAGGATTTAAAAAAAAAATGCAACAGCTCTACCCCCACCCTTTCATTGCTGATGCCTAGCGACCATGCCATTTAAAGTTATGTGTGCATACATGTACTTGATAAACATTTGGCAGGTTGTATCTTCTCAAGCATTGTTACTTCACTGCATGGAAAGAAGTCCTTCTTCTCCCAGGCCTTTGGCTACTCAACGTCAAACTTTCCCTAAATCTTGGTGGCCCGGTAGACTTGTTTACTTCAGGTGTACCTGGTTCAGTGCCCCGGGACTCACAAGGGAGTGACACAGCTTTCATTTCTTTGCTGTCTTTCACTTGCAGGTGGGAGGGATCTTTCATAGGAAGGTTAAAGGAAGGCATTATCTTCTAGCTCTAGGAAGGTGCTGGAATGCTCCAGCTGCCGTGTCTGAAGTGCCCTGCTTTTTTGCTTTGCCTCCCTGCCCTATAGAGGTGCTTAAGAAATTGCACTAATGTGATTACTAAGCTTTTATAATTACTTAAAATTATGGCCCCTGTGAAGTCTTTGGGAGGTTTGGCAGACTTGTGCAGGGTTTCACCCTACTACCCAGTGGTTAGTACCCATATAATAGTAGGTTGGCTACTGTTAGTCCTCAGAAGACAGGAGGCTCTGGTCTTCCTTTGTTAGTGAAAATAGGTGAAAAATGGAATTGCACCCACACCAAACTACATTCTCTGAATTTCATAATTTAACCAACTGTCTCATGCAAACAAAGCAGATCTCAAATTCCTCTGTACTTAGCTGCCACCTCTCCTCTCAAGGTCTTTTTAATCAGTTCATTTTCTCCCTCTGAATGAACATCTACACTTCTAATGATATTAACGTGAGTGTAGTAACTGGCATCTTTCTGCCTCACTAATTTCTGTTTTGTGTTTGGCTGGGATTATTCAGTAGGTGCCTTTTGCCCCATTGTGTTTAGCTTTGAAGGAAGCTGACTTTCAAGATTTAAATACATGGCATGATTTGATGCTGGGATAAAGAGTTGACCTCTGTCCTCTACATGCACGCAACCAAAAATTAAGTGTACTGTAGCTATGATTTCATAGCCTGCTTCATTGCAGCTATGATTTCATAGCCTGCTTCATTGCAACTGATGTGAATATGGTGTTCTGATATCACACATAGTAATACTTGAGCGGTGCAAGGATCTTTTGGCTCTGACTGTTGAAGCTCAGTGATTCTACTACAGATGTTTTCTGGTCAAGCTTGAGGGACACCCAACAGTGTGACTGACTTGAAGCCTATATACTGCCAAATGTGTCCTGAGGAAGTTTTAAAGCTTTAATATTACCTTTGGGGTGGAGAAACTGCACAGAGCCTGTATTATGCTCATGCACTTGGCAGACCCAGAAGATGCCTAGTTTGCTGGTGGTGGGTGGGCTCTGTCTATATGTGATATTCTGATCCTGAAGTGGCCCCTCAGGCCTGGTGTATCCATAATGCCTGACTTGGCAGAAAGGCAGTGTGGTGCCAGCAGGCACATGTAGGTATGCTTATGGACAATGTGGGATCCCCGACGTGCTATCTCTTTGGGGTGACACTGCACTGCCCAAGGTTTTCAGTCTCCTGCTCTCTGCAGAAGCAGCACAGAGCAGATCTGCACATAGCAATGCAGCTTGCAAAGAGGCTGCACAGTCCTACTGTGTGCATTGCTCTGGCAATAACTGCATGTGATGGAGGCCTCTTCCACCAATTGGATCTCTGCTTTCATCTCCATTATTTTGCAAGGACAACTATTTTTAAAGTTGCTATATTTGAACTCCTTTCTTCTGCTTTCACCTGCCCTTCTCACCTCTGCATTGTCACTAGGTTGCTCTGTTCCCTTTCCTGACCCACACATGTCCATGTTTCACAAATATTCATTCATATATAATTTTCTTTCTTGTTTGTAGGTCTGACCCACACTACATCTTCCTTTAAAAGTGACTTTAATCTAATTCTTTGCCAACTTCGCTGCAGTCAGCTGCACTAACTGATAACTCCTTTCTTGGACTTATCTAGAGCAATTCATGGGTGAAAGCACTATGCAAAGCAAGACAGAGAATTTGAAACATCACTGGGTATTGAATAAAAAGATAAAGCACAAAGTCATAGTCTGAGGGAGCACAAGGTAATTTTGTGCCATTCCAAAACTGACATTGGATTTAGTGCTGTTCATTCCCTTTTTTTTAACTTCCTTTTTTGTTTATTTATAAATCAAGGCATGTATTGTTTGACCGGTGAAGACAAGAAACTGGGGTTTTGCCACTGCAGTCTTAGGGTTGATTTCTGCAACTGGGACCACAATCAGGAAGAGCTGATGTAGCAACTGGATTCATTGCTGCAAGGAGTCTCAGCCACTGCTGAGGAGGTGGAGAGTATTATTGTGAGGGAATGCAGGAGGGAAGGGGAAAAAAGCTAGGGTAAAAGGAAGATCTGAAAACTTGTAGTCACTTAGAAATGGCTGTGAGTTCCACCTTGGAAATAAAAAATGTCTGTAATGTCAAAGCTACATGACTGTGCAGAGGGGAGAGGAATGCTTTAGGAATGAATCTTGAGAAGTATCAGTACAAGAGATTCATTAATAATAGAGAATGAGCGGCACAATCTCTTTAGTCTGCTCTCCTCACAGACTTGTACCAGTGCTATGATTTAGGTTTGCAGCATGATTTTCTGCCTATACTGTTGGGCAGCACACTCCTAGCTGGGATGCAATTTTGTCAGTTTTAAAGTGCCCTACAGCACCATACCACCAACAATTGCAAGTTCCATGGTGGGAATCTGTAGAGCATTTCCTCTACCAGGACAGGTGACTACGGGAACAGGTTTGTGGATGTGCTTATGTGCACAATCAAGCTGCATAAAGACAAGAATACAGTAAAAACCCAGAAGATGGTACTGGTAGGGATGATTGACATTCCAGAAATGAACTGGTCACTACTTGAATGCAGATCAGGACAGAGTTACAGCTTTGAAGAACTTGCAAACTGAAAATGAAGGACAGAGTGAAAATGATATAATATAGAGAGGCACTGAGAAGAGTAATAATGAGCATGGCCTCCCGTAGCATTTGTTTTTGTTGCCTTGCTGCAAGCTTTTTTAGTGTAATGTTCTCTCAGCACCTTTGGGTCTTGACCAGATTGTTCTTGGTATGGTGGAGAGCATGTTCACCAACCAAAGGTAAGTCAAGGAAAGACCTACAGGATACAGCCAAAGGACATCAGCAAGAATGGCTGCAAGTCCACATAATACAGCTTGCAAAGAAATACTGAGGAAACTGGGCTTCTTTAGCTGCAGTGAAAGAACACAGAGAAGAAACAGCTCAACGGTCTTCAAAAACATCAAATGCACCTTCAGAGAAGAAGAAACTATTTGAGTTTCCATGTCCATGGACAAGATAAGAGAAAATATTGTAGTTGTATTGCAGCTGGAAGGCTTCAGTTCAAATACATGAAAGAACTTTGCAATAGCTCTGGTGGGGATTGTCCAGGGAATGGAGGAGTCTCCAGCATCAGCTATCTTCCACAGTGGGCTGAATGAAGAGCTGTCAGGAATGGTGATGTCCAGGAGAGACTCACCATAGAGACAGAGGTGAAAGAGACTTCTTCTCAGGGCCAAATGCAGGTTTGTGATTCTGTGACATTTTTTGTGGTGCAGCTTGGGGACAAAAGTTGTATATTTTGGGGATATGAAAAGGACAAACTTCTTCTCTTTGAAGAGAAGAGAAGAAGCTCCTTCCATTAGCTGTGAAGGAGTTCATGGCTGAAATAGAGGATACAGCATCAAGGCAGCTAGGGCAAGATGTGCTGCTGTGGACATGTGTAGCCTAACAGGACTGAAGCGTAGGCATAGCGCTACCTTAGAGTTAGACCTGAAAACCACTGGCCCACTCTTCAATATTTAACAAAGTTTTGAATGAAGCTCTTGTGCAAACAGCCTGGCTGGATTCTCAGGCAATGAAGAAAGGTGCGAGGTGACTGCAGTGACATGCAGCTGAACCAGAACAAGAGGACACTATCAAGGATGTTTGGGCAATGAAGAGAGTTTATTCATTGAGTGGTGGGCACTTTGGGCTCTTTGCTACCCACAGTGGTTGGTTCCCTGTACTTTTGGTGGGAAAAGCTGTCCTGAGGGCCAAATGGTCCAGTGACTAGATTAATTTGTGCCAATGTAGATGTCTAGAGCCATTTTAGGTGTACTGGAGTATCCAAAATATTCTCAAGTGGCTGGCAAATCTGGCACAGGGGCTATGAGAGACCTCTTCCCAGGGTGAAATTCCCTTGGCATCTCAGGTTGGCACTTACTTATAGGTAAATGTACTGAACCCAAAGTATCTAACATGGGCTTAAGCTCATTTGGATTTGGAGCTAGAAGAGGAGCTGAATCTGTGGCCCTTATTTTGATGGGTCAAAGTTGTGGAGCTTCCTGTGGTAGAAAACTTAAACAGGGTGTCTGGGCCACACGAAGTATAAGGAGCCCTCCCAGAGAAGTTGTATAAGGGTAAAGCACTACACGCATAGACACACTCACTTGCACCAAGTTTTGCCAGCTTGTTATGTTATTCAGCTGTGGATTGGTCTGGGGTATTTTTAAGTGGTGTAAAAGTAGATGGGCCGATAAAAAACAGCCTTTTTGTTGCGAGAGCTTGCTGAGTTTGGGAAACTGCTTTCAATGCTATTGGCAAACACTTTACAGTGTAAACAGGGCCTACATCAGGCAGATAAATAAGTGCAGATGTGCTTTTCTGTAGGAACCATTTGGTGATAGACAATATATTGAAAAAAATTCTCATCAAATTAATTGTGGCCAATTAGACATAACCCCTTCCCCTCATCTCTGAATCTTCTCCAATTGCTGCTGCATGAATGGGAAGAGCTCCTATCACCTGTTTCATTATGCAGATTGATATTTGAACATCTGAGAACAATGCTGCTTTCTGCACGGCACGGCTCCAAATTGCTAATGAAACAGCTCTGCCAGACGAGTCACTTAAACCCGCTCTCGCTGCTGCTGTCGACAGCTCTCATGGCAAGATGTGGAGGGGAGTGGGAAAGGAGCTTTCTCCCCGGAATGTGCTAACAGCTCCCAGCCTGTGTGTTTATCGCACTCCAGAGAAGGAAGATTTCTGCTCTCTGACTCTGAGAGGTTTTCCAAAGCCAGGGTCTGCTTTGCACGTAATCCTTCTTGATTTTAGTTTGTGGAGTGAGGGGCGGAAGAGGGAGGCAGCCACTGGGCTCTGAACACAGACGTCTCATGTCCCAGAGCTACCCCAGCCCTTCAGGCATGCTTGGTGTCTGCTTTCCACCCCCATCTCTAGAATTCACCTTCACAATTGCTGTGAAGCAAGTGGGATTTCTTTCATGGGTGAGAGGGTGTGCACATCACCTTGGGAACAAGGGAAGCATCTTACAACTGAGGTCCTGTGGTGAATGAGTGGGAGGATGCAAGTGGGGTACATCTCCACCTGGGGTTCTTTAGGTGCAGGACTGCAGCTGAGCCCTGCTGCTTCCTTCACAGGAACCCCTTGAGGTAGGTAGGCCTGGGCAGCAGGACAGTTCTCCTGGTACAGGCAAGTGTGACATGGGGCTCCTACAAGTGTAGACCCTGTACAGCTGGGTTTTCTCAGCAACTGGTGTAGTTGCTGATCTTCCCTTCCCCTGTTACCACCATATTTTTTTGCCACAGCCTCACAGGACTCCTCTTTGCAAATGCCTGGAGTAGAGAAGCTGTGACTCAGGGCTCTGACAGGAGAAATATTTGTGTGAAATAATGGGACAGTTTTCTTATTAATCTACATTCTGACCCTTGCTGTCCATATCAGTGGTTAATTCCTTTGTCAATATTTACTGCAACCTTGAGTTTACCTCTGCACAGGCTTCCTCCATGTAATGGCCCCTGTGTTGTACCTCAGCTCCTGCCTCATGCCTCAGACTCCTTACAGACCATTCTGCCAAAGAGCCCTGCTTCCCTGGGGCTGATACTTATGATTCGGGTCCGCTTTCCCAGCCCCTGAGAGAAACCAAACAAGTGGCTTTCTTTACTGAACTCTTTGACAATGTGTCAATTAATTTTCCCCCTTACGGATCATCTCCAGTTCCTCCACACATTCCTCTACCAGAAGAGGAACACACTCCTTCCCTGTTTATCCCGTGAACTTTCTTGGAAGGCTTGCATATCTTCTCAGTCTCTCAGTATGAGTTGGGACAGAAGTTAGTTCAGAATGATGCAATAGCTTTTGACTCTGGAGACCCCTTTAGAGATCCCTCCATCCCTGGACTGAGTTGTGCTCACTTACTGCCAGGCAACAATCATTGGGATTTTTGAGCTGCTATCTCGTACCAGAAAACTCCATGCATGTAGTAACTGAGAGTAACTGCTGTTACTTCTCAAATATGGAGAAGTAGCTGCTTATCTCTGGCTCCATGGACTGTGGAGTCAGCTGGACATATGTGGCTTTTGGCTTTGTAAACATCAAGCCAGGTTAGCTGGGGATCTGTGTTCCTCTTAGGCACTCAAGCTAAAATTGTCTGATATGGGTCTCATATGTATCCTTTCACACTGTTTCCTGTCTTGCTATCTACCGGGCTATGGTTGAAGTGTGTGTGCATGTTGGTGTGTGAAGAATAATTGGCGTTTGAAGATCTGTTCTGACTAAGGAATGAGCAGGGGGTAAAGATTGGTGAGTGAGTGAGTAGTATGTGAATTTGTAGAAGCCATCAACCTGACTTCCTTCTTTAGAAATGTGCTTTTCCAGTTGCCAGAAACAGTCATTTCCTACAAGAGAAATGTTTTCATTTACTTATTTATTGGCCAGGAGATAAAAATTACATCTGGAGCCTTTTACCTCTGGCTGCTATAATGGGCTCTTGAACACAGTGGAGACAAAGGATAATTCAGAGTTGGGATTGTTTCCCTTATCACAGCCCTGCCTGACTTTGTAATCCTTCTTACTCCAATTCATAGACATTGTGATGGAAGCAGACAAAAGTAGAGATTGTGTCACTGGGAATAAAGAGTGGAAGTATAAAATGGACATGACAAAGCTCAGTGTTGGTCAGCCCTGCCTGGTGCTTGTCCTGTTGACTGTTCTCTGTCAGAGGGCTCTGTGGGGATGGGAATGTCCTGTTTGCCTTCAAGACTGGTTTCTACAGCCTCTGGGAAAGCAGGTTGCCCATGCTGCGGTCTCCCGGTTTAGCATGTCAAGGGAGAGACTGTTTCTTTGTGTCTGGCATGGCAGTGCCCTCCTTGTGATGGGTCCCCTAGGCTGTTGCTTTAATCAGCTTGGTAAAAAAGAATAATGTTAGCATGCTGTGGTGATTTTTGTCCCATCAAAGTTTGCTTTCATTACAGTCTTTGATAGCTGTGAGTTTGTCTTCATCCCTAGAGGGTGTGATGAGGTTCTAAGAGACACCTTACTGTCTGTTTTATGCTATGTGAAACTCGTTTTGTTGGTGATGCACTAACCTGAGTTCCAAAATACAGCCCTGATGTTTTTTATTGGCTAAAGCAGTAGAACATGTGTTCTCTTTCACGCAGTCAGGTGCATGTACAAATTAGCCCACCTCATCATCTGAGCTGGAGAGATAAGTTGACTGGTACACAGAAACAGGTGACCAGTGTGTTCACCTATCCACAGACACAGGTTCTAGTTGTCCCCACAGCTGAGTTGTTGTGAACAAGATACACTGCTTTAGGGGCTCTGGCCTCCTCAGTTGAGTTGACCAAGTTCCAAAATGGCTTTAAGCAGAAATCAAAAACAAGGCTCATCTACATGTGCTATATCTGTCTGTAGATTGCATCCATATTTCCGCTGTAGAAAGTGGCAGTACGTGACTGCATGTATTCATGTACCAGATGAACTCTTGCTGTTAAATGGGTTTGGTCTGACCATTAGCATGTTGTTAGCGTGATTCTCAGGATCATACAAATACACAGTCACAGCTGGGAGTCAAGAAATAACATCAGGCAAGCTACTGTTTGGTAAATCCAGAGAGGAGATTACTTCTTTCCATCTAACCTACCTTTGCATCTTTTTCTTTACTGCTAATTCAGTTCCTGGTTTATAGTTCTGTGCTCCTTTTTGTCTGCTGGTTCTAGGGGTTTTAAGCAGTCTTGATAATTGATAGTCTAAATTTTACTGCTCATAAAATCCCAGAGAGCATTGATTATGACTTGAGTTAAGCATGTGGCATATAAAATTGCACAGCCTTGCAGCCGTGGGGGAATGTTGTGATGAATGGATTTCTTGTGAGCAGCAAAAACTTTGGAGTGTTCTGCCAGCTCTGCTCAGGGCATCAAATGTTACTAGTAACTTGCAGCCACTAATAACATTTCATTTGGGACATTTGCCCAAAACTTTGAAAGCTGATCATTTGTTTGGTGAAGTGGGTGTGAGGTGTACTGAGAGGCATCTCGCCTCATTAATTACTTTTCTACTTCAGTCAGAACCAGGAAGTGCAAAGGCATCCACAGAGCTGAAAAAGATTCTTCTTAGGAACTAAATGACAGTTTGAGGATTAAAACTGCATAGCCTTTATTGAAAGCTGTTTCTTGACTGTGTTCCAGCACCACTATTACATTTTGCCTTTCCTTTTTCCTTTTATCTAACCTCCTGTTTAATCTCTGATCACTGACTATTTCATGCGCTTATTCCAGAGTGGGCAAAAATAACAGCTTGGTCAGATTTACTTCTTGTTTCTTAGGCATTAACAGGAGATGTTTGTGTTCAAAAACAGTGAATTATGTTCAATTATGCTTTCTACATAATAGTAAAATAAAATCAGAACTACCTTCCCATGTTCTCCCAGCCAGATGACTGCTTCAATCTGAAAGATTGTGAGAAATGTTCTTTTTCTTTCTCTTCAGTTTCAGAAACCAAATGACTTCTCACCCCCTTTCCGCTTTGGGACAGTTCCCAATGGCAGCACAGAAAGGAACATCCGCAACAACTACCCTGAAATGCACAGCTACATGGTGAAGTTCAATCAGAGGGGGGTGGACGATGCACTGTTTTCACTGAAGACTGGGTGAGGCCTTTCTTACATGCTTACTCACAACAGAAACCTGACTTTTTGCATGCTTGCATGGGAAATTTTTCTTTGTGGGGGTTGAAGAATGAGCCTCTATTATCATTCCATGGTTAAAAGTATAAAAAGGCCACACATAGCACAGGTGAGTAACACTGTGGTTCTTTTTGCCAGGTTTTTCTATTGACATGTCTATAAATAGAGTTTCTTGTTTTGCTGTTTTTATAAGAATTAAAAAAAAAAAAAGCAGATATACTGTATCCTTGTGTACATTATCCATGTGTGTATTGGTCCCAAAGACCTTGCTTCATCAAGATGTTTCATGCTGATGGATCTTTATACATACAGAAAAATCATAGATCTCTGTGGACAAAGTTTTTTTCAGAGCATTTATATTGTCATGTGGAAATTCCTTTGTTTTCCCTCCTTCTGTGTATAAAAGATTATGCTAATCAGGAAGCTGTCAGACTAATCCCACCCCAGTGTATCACCAGCTAATGTAATGTAATGGAAGGTGTGTTTGAAGCAAATAGTTTGGAAGTAGCCTACTCTCTGGAATATTTTAGTATCAAGGGCTAAACAAAACATTATTTGAATAATAAGGAAGTATAAAAAATGTAAGCATTTCCTTGGGTAATTTGGGGGATGTGGGAAAAATCGTTAGCAAAAAGCATGCTTGAATAGCTCATCCTATTTTAATAGCAGTGAATATGCAAAGGAACTAACTCGGAATGACATTTTGCAAGCCTTTGTCCTTTATAATTAAAGACCTCCTCCCAGAGCTGACCATTTTGGTTGTCAGAGCCCAGCCTCAGTGAAAAGAAACATTTTTGCTTACACTTATGTTGCACTCTTATGAGAAAGTTCGTTCCAAAGCACAAATTAAGATGTTTAGCCAATTTAATTACTAGATTGACTGAGTATTCCTAAACCTGTTTGCCAGATTCAGAGGCACACGGCCCATTAGAAATGGTTGTGCCATTGTTGGATATCATTCTGTGAAAGTACATTTGCCAGGATAGTCATCATTCAGGAAATAAATATGCTCGGTCCTGGAAATATATGGATGAAATGGAGCTCATCTCTTGTGATAGATGTCATCCTGGCTTCACATCCACCCTTGGACGGACTTCCTCACAGATAAGCACTTGAACTGAGATAATCACCATAGTGGAAATATATGTGCAGGAGGTGTATTGTAAAGATAGTGTGTGTGAGAGAATGTGCAACCAGAAGGGCTTAGGTCATTTATCAGAAAGTGTTTCATTTCAGATCTAGTGGGAGGATTTACTCATCAGCTGTCTGTGGTATGTGGAAGATGCAGTCACCTGAGACTGCCCCCCACATCCAAATCAATTTGTTGCAGTGTGAGAAAGCTCTCATCAGTCTCTTGTGCTCTTTACCCAGTCCATAATGGGGATTTCATTGTGCTGAAACAGAATATTTGTGATTTTCAGCTGAGTATTCTTTAACAAAGGCCTATTCAGCATGGTAAACCACAAAGCTGCTCGTTGTGGCCACTTGACATTGGTTAAGATCCAGCAGTGCTTTTCACAGTAACCGAGGGGTTAAACATAATGTCCTGACTGTATTTGATTTGAGAAAAATACATTTTGCTCAGCTAAGTCATGCCAGCAGTTTGAATTAGAGAAAATATTTTCCTTACTTCAATCCCTATTTTGCTAATATTGATACATTTGATACATTTTATAAAGCATTTTAGATTCTTTTGACATGAAAGGCAGTACAGAAATGTAAGGATACAGATCCCCTTAACTTCCTCTTCATTCATCTTTGTTTTGCAGTATGTTTGAATTCCAAATTTTCTGTCAGATCAGAAATTATGATTACCAAAAAGTCAGAGAGAAGTGGAGTATCCTCATTTAAAACCCAGATTCACCTGTAAGCTAGTTTTAGGCTCAGATTTTAGTTAACTCTGGTGAAGGTGAAGATGGAAGGATGGAAGGATGGAAGGATGGAAGGATACCATCCATAGGGACCTGGACAGGCTCAAGAAGGGACACATGGGAATCTCAGGAGGTTTAACAAGACCAAGTGCATGGTGCTGCACCGGGGTCAGGGCAATTCCCGGTATCAGTACAGGCTGGAAAATGAAGGGATCAAGAGCAGCCCTGCTGAGAAGGACTTCGGGATGCAGGTGGATGAGAGGCTGGACATGAGCCAGCAATGTGCACTCACAGCCCAGAAAGCCAAATGTGTCCTGGGCTGCATCCAAAGCTGTATGGTCAGAGGGTGAGGAAAGGAATTCTACCCTGCAGCTCTGCTCTGCTCTTCTCTTGTGAGACCCTCCCTGCAGTACTGCATCCAGCTCCAGGGTCCCCAACACAGGAAGGACATGGACCCGTTGGAGCGAGTCCAGAAGAGGGCCACCAAAATGATGAGAAGGATGGAACACCTCTCTTATCAGGAGAGGCTGAGAGAATTGGGATTGTTTAGCCTGAAAAAGAAGACGCCTTGGGGTGACCTAATTGTGACCTTCCAGTACCTGAAGGAAAGCTACAAGAGAGCTGGAGAGAGACTTTATTACAAGATTATGTAGTGACAGGACAAGAGGGAATGGTTTCAAACTGAAAGATTAGATATTAGGAAAAAATTCTTCAGCATGATGGTGGTGAGGCACTTTACTATGAGGTGGTGAAGTTGTGGATGCCCCACCCGTAGGAGTGTTCGAGGCCAGGTTGGATGGGGCTCTGAGCAACCTGATGTAGTGGAAGGTGTTTCTGCCCATGTCATGGAAGTTGGAACTAAATGGCCTTTGAGGTCCTTTCCAACCCAAACCTTTTAATGATTCTATATAACCTATTGCAGTCCATCTGCATGAGAGAAGTTAATTTCTTCCTTAGGTACCTGAGAACACATTTCAATTCATACAGATTCCATGTTTTCTGTACTATACCCTCTTGTTTCTTGCATCTGTGCAGGAAGTTGGACGCTTTCATTTATGATGCAGCAGTGCTAAACTACATGGCTGGCAGAGATGAAGGCTGCAAGCTGGTGACGATTGGGAGTGGGAAAGTCTTTGCCTCCACTGGCTATGGCATTGCCATCCAAAAGGACTCAGGCTGGAAGCGCCAGGTTGACCTTGCGATTCTACAGCTGTTTGGAGATGGTAAGTGACATGAAAAAGAAGTGCTGAAATTTTCCTAAGAAAGACCAAGTTTTGCATGTAAGAAATGGAATTTTCTAGCTCTGGTACTTGAGATGTGAGTTGAAAATGTGAAATTATTAACGATGTTTTTTTAGAGGCATCACACCAAAAATGTGAGGATGTCACTTCTTTCACGTTGTTGATGCAGGGTAGCGGTATCGTCAAAAGCAATGCCAAAAGCACAAAAGTTTTCATAGAACAAGCTCAGATGTGTGTTTGAAAAAATATCTTATGTGAAGAATGTCTTGTAAAAACATCATTTCTGGCGTGAACTTTTCATTACCTTTGAGGTTTTGCCATGACCAAACCCACTAATTATACTGGACTGTCTGTGGTTATTCCATACTTTATAGTTCTACATGGGATCAATTCATGCAGAGTTTACAGAATTAAAGGATTATTATTTCTGGATGAAAGACTTAGATCAGATTTTCAAAAACCTAAAAAAACCCCAAAAAACCCAAAAAAACAACCCAAACAAAACAATACAAAAAAACCCCAAGGAATAACCTGAAACTCAGAAGCATATTTTGGAGTGAGTTTTTAAATGGAACATTATAGTTACCTAGATCACCTCTTAATTTACAGAGAAATTGCTAGTACTAAAAAAAGTTGTTCATGGGAAAAGAAAATCCTTAGAAAATATTTTTCTGTGTTTCTCTTTCCATTTCACCTTTCATTTTGCTGTGTCCTTTTTATTGAATAAATAAAATTCACAGGTTATTTTATTTATAAGTGTTCTTTTTTCCCCCTGAAATCTGAAAATAACCTATGGTATTAGAAATATGAAAATAGCATTGCTTGGATATACTTCAGAAAATTAACCACCTGACAGATAGGGTGTTCTGTTTCCTAAACACCCTGTATTATTTCAGAAAAAGACATAAATTCTTCATAAAGCTTCAAAGACTCTGTTATGGCACAACTTACATATATGGGGTTTTTTTCCCCGATCACTGGACTGGAGATTAAAAATGTGAAAAACTAACTTTCCTAACAACATGAAACAATTTGTCAACCTGCAAAATTAGTTTGTTCTGAATGTCTCAATATATGTGTGCATGTGAGTGTTTACCTCTCTCTCACCCCTCATGAAACTACCATAATGGTAGTAAGTGGTGTATGAAATTAGACTACAGAACATTTGCTCCTAGCTGATACAAATCAGTAAAATTTTTGATTGGTCAAAGGCCTTGGAAGTGTTGAATTTGGACAAAATTGAAGGGAAGCAAAACAAGACAAAATACTCAAATATTTTTGGGAACACTGCATGTAGTGTTAATGAGCTATGGATATGATGGAAACAAATTTGATGGAAAAAATCAACATTTTGAATTCCAAGTTGAAAGCATGCAATGTTTTCATTTAGAAGTGATTAATTTTTGTCTACCAGTATCAGTCACTAATTTTCCCCCTCATTGACCTAATGAAAGTGGAAGTTTGTGAAGCCAGGTCTTCAGTCTTCCAGTGGACAACTTTTTCAGGATTTCACTGTAGACGTTTAGCAAGTGTGATAGCTCTGTCCTGTGGTACAGCTTGTTATGGCTAATATCGGGGTGTGGAAAAATCCTGTTGACTTTCCTGTGACAAACTGCACTTGCCCCCATCAGAAGGGCAGTCAGGATATTTTGTGGATGTTATAGATGTGGAAAAAGAATGTGGACACTGGCAATTACCTTATATCAGCTTCTTGCTTTCAGTCTGCCCCAGTCTGAGCTCTTTAGCCACTGCAGGATTATCTAACTTATTTCTTTCCTCCTGTCTGTCTTTCTAGGGGAGATGGAGGAGCTGGAAGCTCTCTGGCTCACTGGCATTTGTCACAATGAGAAGAATGAGGTTATGAGCAGTCAGCTGGACATAGATAACATGGCAGGTGTCTTCTACATGCTAGGAGCAGCCATGGCCCTCAGTCTCATCACTTTCATCTGTGAGCATCTCTTCTATTGGCAATTCCGCCACTGCTTCATGGGCGTCTGCTCTGGCAAGCCTGGTGTGGTCTTCTCCATCAGCAGGGTGAGTGCCATTAACTGTCAGGGAGGAACAGAAGCTTTATTCAGACAGTCCTAGTACTAGAGATGGAGATAGCCACCAAGACTGTCTAACACACAGGTAGCATAGAGTGACAGTCTGCACAGTGTCATCTTTGCACTGTTAATGTTGCAAAAACGTGTTAGCTTTTTCTGTGAGGTCTCTGGTCTCTGCTGGATTATGGTTACGAAAATGGAAATTTCACATGGAAATGAAAATGCAGTATAAAGACAAGTTAATTGTTACTGTTTGCTCCTCCAAAGTGGGTCGTGAGGAGGCCAAATTTGGGGACTCCACAAATGTAATCAAGTAATGAAGGACAAAATGATTAGAAGTTCAGGAGTTTTACATTGTCCTCTATATTACAGCTTTTCAGCTGACCTTTTGTTAACTAGAAGTGTGCCATCATTGACAGTCAGAAGTCCTTAAACAAAGCCATGCCCTGAACCATGCAGAAATCCTTTCACAGAGGATGACCACATAAACTTAGCAATTTCTTTATGCAAATCTGCCTTAGGGTATAACATTTACATTTAAAGCAGATTCTAGCCATTTCTGAGTCATCTTCTCCTATTAGTGTTGCTAGCAGTATCCCATTTGGAGCTTTTTTTCCCTTCTTTCAAGCCACTGGTCCTCTCTCCTGATCCATTCTGAAGTGAGGTCAAATCTTGGCATTTTTTAGCTCAGCGTCTGATGTAACAGAATTTACTTCGATTGTACAAGGAGTATATAATTGCTGCATAACGTATTGAAGAGAAGTGACAAAGCCTTTTGACTGCAAGGGCACAGCCTCTTTTCTATATTGTTAGTTTCTAATGTGGTTTAGTCTGGAGATGAGATGGGGAGTTGTGTTTGGTGACCCTTAGCTAAGAACAGATTCTTTCATTCTGTGGTTATCTGTTATCTGGGCCAGGTTGATGAAAAGTCTGAAAAGTGTTAATCATCTGCTTGCTGCTAGAGAAACCATGATAACATGATATGATGGTGTCCATTTCACAATTGACATTAATCATCAGGCACCATTTGGTAGGTCAGGGAATAAAGGAGCCCCTTTCCTTCTGTTTGTAGGGGTAGCCCTTGCAAACACTCTGTGTCATGAATGAAATGAGCTTGTGGAGAATGTGGGGGAAATGGGCACTTCTGTTGTCTGATTTGAGGTTGAATAGAGGAGTTTTGCTTTCAAGGACATCAATTTGGAGCCTGTTATCACTGTTAAATTTAACAGAATGCAATTAAAAATTCTATTGTACCTCAGTCAACCAGATGCAAAAGACCTAAATACCTATTTGACAGTCCTGCTCTTTCTCTGTTTCCTTTTCTAATCTGTACTGGTGATTAATGTAGCTAAGTTTATGACAAATGAAGCTGTTCCTTTTTTAAAATAGCTTCTGTCTCATTGATTCACTGATGTCCAGATGAGTTTCAAGGGCCAAAACAGACTTTCTTCCTCTCATCCACACAGAATCGTTTGTCTTGATTCTTTTATTCCCAAGGATATTATTGTCCCCATTTGCAGTTCTGTGTTACATCTACTTGATTTGACTAACTCTTACAGATGCAAGCAGGCATTCCGGTATCCTACAGATATGACTTGTAACAAAGCAGAAGAAGAGGAATGGAGGGAAAAGAAAAAAATGTGAGGGGCAAGAAAGAGGGGCAGAACAGCAAGGGTTGGTAGAGCAGATCTGACTTCATTTGATTTGATTGTGCTGTGTGATGGAAGGTTGACAGGCCCTACTATCCTACAGGAACATGCTCTTGATGCACAGTGTGTTTCCCAGTTCACATCCTCCTTTGTGTATTTTTTGCAGGACCACTCACCTTCCTGCTTTCTCTCATTTCAGGGTATCTATAGCTGCATCCATGGCGTGGCCATCGAAGAACGCCAGTCAGCAATGAACTCCCCTACAGCGACTATGAACAACACCCATTCCAACATCCTCCGCCTACTTCGGACAGCCAAGAACATGGCCAACTTGTCAGGGGTCAATGGCTCACCACAGAGTGCCCTGGACTTTATCCGCCGCGAGTCATCCGTCTATGATATCTCTGAGCACCGCCGCAGCTTCACCCACTCAGACTGCAAATCCTACAACAACCCCCCCTGTGAGGAGAACCTCTTTAGTGACTATATTAGTGAGGTGGAAAGGACCTTTGGCAATCTCCAGCTGAAGGACAGCAATGTGTATCAGGACCACTACCACCACCACCACCGCCCCCATAGCATTGGCAGCACCAGTTCCATCGATGGGCTCTATGACTGTGACAACCCGCCCTTCAATGCCCAGTCGCGCTCCATTGGGAAGAAGCCCTTGGACCTGGGGTTGCCCCCTGCCAAGCACAGCCAGCTGGGTGACCTTTATGGCAAGTTCTCCTTCAAGGGTGACCGTTACGGGGGCAGCGGGACCCACGACGACCTGATCCGCTCGGATGTCTCTGACATTTCCACTCACACGGTCACCTATGGCAACATCGAGGGCAATGCAGCCAAGCGGCGGAAGCAGCAGTACAAGGACAGCCTGAAGAAGCGCCCAGCCTCTGCCAAGTCCCGGCGGGAGTTTGATGAGATAGAGCTGGCCTACCGCCGACGCCCGCCCCGCTCGCCTGACCACAAGCGCTACTTCAGGGACAAGGAAGGGCTACGGGACTTCTACCTTGACCAGTTTCGGGCCAAGGAGAACTCACCGCACTGGGAACACGTAGACCTGACGGATATCTACAAAGAACGGGGAGATGAGTTTAAGCGTGACACGGGAGGAGGAGGGGGTGGATCCTGCACAAACCGGGCCCACCACAAGCACGGCTCAGGCGAGTTTGGAGGAGGCAACGAGCACAAGCATGGTGTTGTAAGTGGGGTCCCAGCGCCGTGGGAGAAGAACCTGACCAATCTAGACTGGGAGGACCGGACTGGGGCTAATTTCTGCCGCAGTTGCCCTTCTAAGCTGCACAACTACACGCCATCAACAGTGGGGCAGAACTCCACCCGCCAGGCCTGCATCCGCTGTGAGGCTTGCAAGAAAGCTGGCAACCTGTATGACATCAGTGAGGACAACTCGCTCCAAGAGCTGGACCAGCCGCCTGCCCCTGTGCCCGTGGCCACCAGCGCCACCTCCTCCTCCAAATATCCTCAGAGCCCTTCCAATTCTGCTTCCAAGGTGCAGAAGAAGAACCGCAACAAGCTCCGCCGGCAGCACTCCTATGACACCTTTGTGGACCTGCAGAAGGATGACTCAGCCCTGGCCCCCCGCAGCGTCAGCCTCAAGGACAAGGGCCGCTTTTTGGAGGGGAGCCCCTACGCCCACATGTTTGAGATGCCAGCCAGTGACACCACCTTTGCCAACAACAAGTCCTCAGTGCCCGCCACCAGCTACCACCACCACAACAACCCCGGCAGCAGTGGGGGCTACATGCTCAGCAAGTCGCTCTACCCCGACCGGGTCACCCAAAACCCTTTCATCCCCACTTTTGGGGATGACCAGTGCTTGCTCCATGGCAGCAAGTCTTATTTCTTCAGGCAGCCTGTGGTGGCAGGAGGGCCCAAAGCCAGGCCAGACTTCCGAGCCATTGTCACCACCAACAAGCCGGTGGTCTCAGCCCTTCATGGGGCTGTGCCAGCCCGTTTCCAGAAGGACATCTGTATAGGGAACCAGTCCAACCCCTGTGTGCCTAACAACAAAAACCCCAGGGCTTTCAATGGCTCCAGCAACGGGCATGTTTATGAGAAACTCTCCAGTATTGAGTCTGATGTTTGAGTGAGAGGGGAAGAGCGCGGGGAGGGACTGGGGGTGTATGTGGAGCATGGGAGGGTGGTGTGGGATCAATCCCATCAGCTACTCTCCTGAGTCGTCCTTAGTTTGTGGGATACTGGAGTTCTGAGTAGTGCAGCACTGGTGACAAGTGCCACCTCTTTGGTTTCCCCTCTTCCTCCTCCTTTACTGACCCTCCCGTTATATCTCTTTTTCCATGTTCTCGCTCCTCCCATTCTCCTCCATTCCTGGCCATTGCACTTTACAGTGATGTCGGAATTGGATATCCTTGCTTGTGATTTCAGGAAGCAGAGAAAAAGGCAGGGAAGGGGTGGACTGAGGAGGAGGAGCAGTGACTTTAGTGTTTCACTTCTGCTGGCTCCCAGCAGAGAAAGGCATGTGCACACACACGTGTGTGTGGCAGGAGGAGGCAGCAGCAGCAGTGTAATGGACATGCAGGAAAATATGCTTGCTCAGGCAACTCTTCCTAAAACTGCCTAGAAAAGAGTAGTGTTTAAGATGTGGAGAAAGTGAAGGGAGAATAACAAGACTAACTTGATGATGCACTTATATGTTAGCTATATTGAGGTTCTTGTTACATTTTTTTTGTGAAGACTATGGGGGTTTAGGGCTGAAATATATATATATATATATATTTGCGTATATGCTGAGAAATTTTAAGCTAAAATTTTGAATTGTCTGCTGGGGGGTGTGGAGGGAGGGAGGGAAGATTTGTCTGCAGGTCAGGCTAGTGATTTCACTGTGGCTATTAAAGCCATTGAATCTGTGGCAGACAAGTGGGAGAGAGAGAAAAGAAGTGGCGTCTGAGTTTGGGAAAGCTGATCAGCAGCCTCCCTGACTCCAGGGTTGGTTTCCCCAACTGAGACAAAAGATGCTGGTTTGCACTGAAATAAGAAGACTTTGAGGAAAGAGAAACAGGGTTGGTTCATTAGCTGCGAGCTGCTCACTAGTTGTGACACTTCAATGGTGGGAGCAGTATACAGTATGGGTTTGCCTATATGTGAGTATATACAATAACTTTATACTTGAAATGTCTGTGAAGAAAGCAAAATAAACCCACGATCCTAGGAGGTGTCTGGAGAACAAACACAGTAGAACAGAGCTTAGGAGTAGGGAAAGGTGTGGGGTTTTTTCACTGTCACTTCAGGGGACACAAAGCCCATTTTGGCATGTCCTTCCAGTGAGGAGGGGAGGGAAAAACGAAGCTTAATCCTTCTGCTCTCTCTACCCTTGGCCAGCAAGTTGGAACAAAAAGAATGGGGTGCCCTCTGCCAATGCTGGAGAGGAAAAAAGAAATGCCATAAAAAGGGTGCGTGTGGTAGTGGTGGTGCTGGTGGACTGTTTCAATGCCTCCTTGCACATGTGGAAATGGGAGGAGGGTGTACGCACCCATGGGAAATACATATGTATATTTACTATTGAATGTACAGAGGAAGTACACAGCTTGTCTTCCTGGGAAGGGATGTGCTTGAATAAATGCCAGAGAGCACAGAAACTTGTGCCGAAGACTGAAGACAAGACGTGCAAAGTTGAGATGTGTGTGTACATGTGCGTGTGCCTCTGTGTGAAAGAGAGATACTAGCACAGGTGCAAAGCTGGAATAGCCTAGGGTTTCCCATCCCTGCAGTTGTAGTGACAGCTTTCCTGGTGCTCTTAGTATCGATAAGAGTGTTTTTTCTTTCCATTGTGTCATTTTAAATGCAAGTTAAACTAAAGGAAAAGGAGCAATGGTAGGAGTGAGAAGCTGAACACCCCTTTCATATGTCATCTTTCTCCTGAGGTGGGGGTATGGACCAACCTCTCCCATCCTGAGAGATATGGCAAAGTCTGTACTGCCTATCCTGGGTCTGTCCCAGTGTCTCAATCACCATGGCTCACCAGGGGAAGGGTTGAGAGAGTCCTGTGCTGAGAGCATGGGGACATTACTGGGGATTGACTCTGAAGGGAGATGGCAGCCCCATCTTTATGAGCTTTTTGGACCTGAAAGCCACCTCTCTCACATTCCTCACCCCACCATGGTTGATTTTATCTTATCTTTCTCTTTTTAAGCCATCAGAAGGCCTTTTATTTATTTACCTATTTATTTTACTTATTTTTAAGCTGAGGCGGGGAGGAGGGTGGGATTTACCTGTAAAGTCAAAGTGTGTGAGGAGAGGGTGGGCAGGGTTGGTGAGGGGAATATTTTCTTATATTTCACTGAGCAAATTAGGAGGAAAGAGGGGAAGAGTCTTTGTAATGCCACTCCTTAGTCTTTGGGGTAAGGGAACTTCTTACTCTTTCACTCTTCTCTCATTACAAGGACAAAAAGGAAAAGAAAAGAGAAAAAAAAAGAAACCAAACAAATTGACAGAGCGATCTGCAATCCAGAATACATGGCAGCTTGTCAGACACCTCTGACAGTGGCCACCAAGAAGGCGTTCCTTTCATTTGTAAATATTTCTTTTTTATTGCGTTTTTGTATAAATTGGTGTTTCTCTTCTCGTGAATATTCAGGTTGTGGGGTGGGAGGGAGGGGAAGTTTGTTTCCGTTCTGTTTGTTTTCTATGACTTTTCAGGCTGTATTTTTGGAAGCGGTTTACGCAGGTCGAGGCCGTATGAATGAGGAAAGAAAAGAGAGAGAGAGAGAGAGAGAGAGAGAGAGAGAGAGAGAGACACCCATGTGTGTTGTGTTCCCCTGAGGCCCCCTGTATTGCCCAGTCACCTTTATCTTCATGAATGGAAGACGCCGGAACGTCACTTCAAGCCTTGCCAGCAGGGTTTCATGTTTTGATGGGAACACCCCCAATTCCTTTTTGCATATAAACTCTCTGTACCAGCATCTCTCTGTGGAGTTTGGGCCTCAAGGCGCTACACTGTCTTGATAGTGGTGGGGTGAACCATCAAGTTGGCCACTCAGGTTGGACCATCACTTTGACATTAAGAGACTTCTCCAATGCTACTTTGGTTTAGAAATCCTGGACCTGGGAAAGCTCGTGATAATTTCTGGTATTTCCTAAGGGCTTGGGGTTGGGGAGCTTGACAGCTGACAAGGGCAGCTAATCTCTTTGGCGGTTATCTTGGTACTTTTCCGTCCCTCCCCACCTGGAACAAGGAAGCCTGGAGGGTGGCTCTGCAGGGAAATTAAGCTGAAAACAAACCAAAAAGAAGTTAATGGAACTTTTTTCAAATCTCTTCTTAAAGGTTCTGATTTTTGTGTTCCGGGTTGAAAGTTGGTTCGTATTTTCTCCGAACTGGTCTGTCCCTTGTTCCACTGATCGGCAAATGATAGTTTGCCAAAATCATTATCTAGTATTCATACTGTTGTAGCACTGTTAACACTCTGAGTGCTCTGCAAATATTAACTGTGCCACAAACCACTCAAATGCTCTAGGGCAACCAGAAAAGAAGAACTGGAAATTCTGGACTGAACCACTGGTCTAACCACAGGAGTCTGGTATTTTGCCTTCTCCCATAATATATTAGGCCACGTGTCCATCAGGTTAATCCTTTCTTGTATAAGCGATCTTTTCTGGTTGCTTTGTTTATTTTAGTTCTGACAGGTCGACAAGTTTTGGGACAGAGATGAAGGGGAAGGGGTGGGAGGGGGGAGGGTGTAATTCATAATCCAGAAAATAAATCAATGATGTTATTAAACTCTGATTATATATTTAGAATTTTAGATTTGGTGTATTTTCATTGTAAGTATTTAAGTGAATCAAACAGGTAATATTAGCAGCAGGTGTTGTCTATACTAGAAAACCACCCATGTGCTGTTTATTACCTGTCCAGAAAAGAATGGGATTTCATACCAGAGCCTGACAAAAATCCACATCCCCTCCCTTAGCATTTCTCTCTCTCTACTGTAGATACACCAGTATTTTTGGGGGCAGTGGCTGGGAACATTTCCTCTCTCTGAAGGTTTCTGCACACAAGAATACTGAGCAAAAACCATTGTGTCCTCCACAGTTGGTGACCTCTACTGAATATTTGCAGACAGCCTCCCGGGAAAGATTAGGCACCTCTGGCAATGTTTCTGACATTTACCTCCTCACTTCTAGCCCCAGGCATGGCTCTCTGAGAGGTATTTTCATGAGCCATGTTCTTCTGAAGTGGTACTGGAGTGTATATTCTCAGCTGAAGGAGGATATGTATGAAGGAGACAGAGAAAGTATTCAAAAAATATCAGAAATGTGCTATGCACAGTGGAAAGCAACTGGCAGGTAGAACTTGCAGCCATGGGTCTCCACATCATAAACCTTGTTGGAGTATTCACACCAGCTTTTTACTGTAGTGCAACACAACACAGGCTGGTGTAGTAGTTCTCTCTCTCCCATCACACCTCCCATTGAGGGCAGTATCAGAACTTGCAATGTCACACCCTAAGAAGGCAAGAAAAGCTGCAGTCAGAACTTGTTGTCAGTTGAGACAATGAAGCACACCATTCCCACCTCAACAACAAAAATCCCATTCTCTCTGAAATCCAGCATGCATTGTCAGAACTGTCCAGGTGAGAACCCCAGTGGGTTCATAATGCTCAGCAATATCAAAATATGAACTTTGCCTGTAGGGAATTGATACTTCAATTTCCAGCATATGGGGGGAGGAAGGTTCCTTTGTGATGTTCCGAAGGATTTGGTGGAGGAGTTAACAGTTGCCAGGATGGGTCTCTTCTTCAGCAATGCCTGCTGACATTGAGCTCCTCACTCCAAGAAGACACTAGCGTTCATCTGGAATAATGCCCCTTTGTACATTCAGATCAGGTTGCTGCTCACAGCAAAATTGCCAGCAAGAGAGAGAGGGAGAGACAAAGAATGAATATGATGGTGGTGACAGGTTAGAGTGATCAGAGATACCTCAGGGATCTTCATAGGCAAGTCTTAGCTTTAGAGCTTTCTATCAAATATGGCATATCCTCCCACCTCCATTGCTTATCAATAGATGGAAGCAAGCCTGGGAACACAGTCAATGATCAGACTTAGGCCTTTCACTCATCCTCCACTCCAGTCAAGCAACCTTTGATGAGCCCTTCCCATGGAGGAGGGTGGGAGGTTGCACTTCCCCAGGCATTTTTGCTTGCCAAAAAGAAAAGGAAAATGGAAGGGGATAAAGATCAGGAATGTTGATGAAAGGACTTTGTGCTGACCCCTCTGTGCCCTTGCTCTAAGGAATTATGCTTCACCCTTCCTTCTCAATCCAAGCTAGCAAAGGGTGGGGTCCAATTATGCTTCCTCTCTGTGGCATATGCCTGGGTCACCAGAGGAGCCCCTGGGAGCCGTGTGCAAGAAAAGAATGAAATTGCTGGCAACAAATGGGGACAGACTCCAAGCCACGATCCCTGTCTGCAGCCCCTCTTTCCCATAAGTGCTTCCCTGCTGCTGAACACACCTGGCGTGTCCACCTGGAACACACCTACCATGCTGCTGGATGCTGCAGGGCACATTGAGATAGTAACTAGTGGGACCTGACTGTCGTCCCCACAAGGGCTTATTTTCAATTTGCAGCCAAATAGACTTCCAAGCCATAGACCCTCGCTGCATTCACCTACACTTTCCTGTGGCTTCCTCTCTTGTCCCCATCAAACGCAGATTGGGGCGCCGAGTGTCTCACTGGCAATATGAATACTATTGCTTCATCTTCATCATGGGCCCTATGGATCTCCCTGGGCCTGACTGCAGACAGACCTGGGTGTCTGCCACTAGAACGGCAACAATGAAAACCACTTCGTAATTGGCTCTTTGAGTTTTTCTCCATTTCTTGAGAATCCCCAAATTCCTCTCCTAGCCATGCCATTTGAGTGAATTCTGGCACCCTTCTGCCATTGCTGACAACAAAACTGACACAGCATAAACTTGCTCGTGTATTGAAAAAGACCATGAAACCATATTGCAGAGAGCAGGACTCATGTCTGCCAATGTCAAGGGTACAGCCCCTGGGTGCTGAGTAAAGGAGGATCTCTGTGATGTGTTAGTAGGTACAGATCTCTTAACCTGCTGGCTTCCTGCCATTAAAGGTTCACAGCAAGCACTGGTATACACTCCAACATGTCAGAAAATAATTCCATGCTGTGGAACAGGGGTTCCTCTGGGCATGCACACACATATGAGACATACTGGGGAAGTGAAACATACATGAACAAACCCGAGACAGCAGGATGCTGTGAGGTTTGCGTGCCTGTATGCACGCGCACACACACACACACGCACACACATCCCCCCACAGAGTACATTGCAGTACACTTAATGACTCTGTCCCACAATACATTTTTGCTAAGTAGGAACAGCGTGACCTTTCCTAGTGTTCTGCTAGTAGTTATTTAATTTATGTATTCACTTTGTGACTTTTACATCATCTGCTTTCTTGACTGCAGCATTACTGTGTAAATACATGTGTATATATGTACAGAATCTAGCTCAAGCAATTATATTCAGGTTGGGAAAAGGGTGGGTTTTTATATCTGTACAGTATTTCCTTATTAAATAATGGCATGGGGGGGGGTGGGAAAGTTAACTTCTAAATTGTGGTTTTATTGGTCTGTGGTGTTTGAAGTTGTTTCAGTGGTTGCTTTTGCTGGTTCGGAAAGTTTATCTGGATGTTATATGTGTGTGCCAAGAAAGGGTCCCCAGACAGGGGAGGTTTGGGATTGGTGAGGGGTGGTGGGTAGCAGAGGGTGTTAATACTTTCCTGTAATAAAAGCTGTGTTGATTGCTAGGGACTGTTTGTGTGAGGCACAGGGCTGTTTCCTTCTCTATGTGCTTTGCTCTTTGATTACTTCCTCTTCCCTGGTCCCCATTGTCTTCTCCCTGGGATGTCAGCAGAGTACATCTGTTACTGTGGATTACAGGGATCTCCCTATGGGCCTTCATCTCTTGACCAACTCTTCCTTCTCCCTCTTTTTGTGGCCTTTCTGGTACCAGTGAAATGGGAGGTGGCATGGTCTCAGACCCTCTGTGCCATTCTTGACCACTTTATTTCCTCTGCTCTTTGTCCTTCCCCTTAGCAGAACTTCATTTTCAGGTCTTTTGATTTCTCCAGCAGCTTACTGCCTCATCTCCCTGGCCTCTTATCTACTTTCCCATCTTACTCACACTGATTGTTCAATTTCATCTCTATCCCTCTTCCCTCAGAACAACTTATATTGGCTGTTTGCCCCACTCTCCTCTTATTACTGTCTTGTTGCTCTGTTGTTTTCATCAGCCTGTGCAATGCTGTGTAGAAGATGAGTGAAGGGCAGGCCTCTACTACTTCTCTCCTGGAAAATTCTAGCCATGACCGGATTTTTGGATGATATTTTGTAGCTATTTTTGACTTCTCTGTCATGTTCACTGAGGTGGTGTTCTGCTCTTGCACACTCAATAAGAAATTATCAGTATGGCAAATTTGCCCATGTAAGTGAGTAGTGAAATTGTATTTTCTGAAAAGTTCAGAGAAAGAACAAAATTTCTGTCCTTGATGGATGACTGGTGAATTTATAGCAGGGATGGATAGAGTTTTTATCCACTCCAGGTTGACCCATATCAGGATCAGTAGAGTTTCTTTTTTTTTACTCTATATGAATAAAGTAAGACAGCTGGAGAGAAGTGTGCTATCTTTTAAAATCACAGGGCAATTCCTTTATTGCCTAGAGGCTTTTAAAGACCTATGTGATATTCTGCTGTGTTGCAAGCCTGGGAGTGAATGTCTCGTACTATTTGGTTGCTTTTTGTCTGACAAGTCAATACAAGCTGGTATTTGTCATCATCTGCCCGGGGTTTGTGGTCTGGTGTCATGGCAGTAAGGCAGGAGAGTGATAGGACGGTGAATAAGCATAGAGAGAGCCAGTGCGAAACTGGTAGCGGCTCTAGGCAAATGCCAAGACATCTCCCTCCTTCTTTTTTGACAATTGACATTGTTCCTTAAAGAATGTCCATCAACCCACCATCCTCAATGTCCCTGGCACTGGCTGCTTATCCCTGAAGACACAAGGGTCTCCTGGCTGCAGTCTGAGAAAGGGCTGGTCAGGCTGTGTGTGTAGTGTAGTTGTAGGAAAGCATATGGGCAGTGCAGGGAGCAAGGCAATAGGTCAGCCTGGCCAGAGAGCAGCAGTCTTTTCCCAGCTGCAACTAACTCGCTCAACCTGCCATTCCATTGCAGGCTTGTGTTTCTGATTTCTGGGTGAGAGAAACTGCCACAGCCTCATGGGAATGGAGCTCTGCTCACAGATGTGAGGAGGGTAGTCATCCTTCTGATGTACCCTTGCTATGGTGTTGGCATAGCTGTCCCAGCATGGTCCACAGAGGTCTGTGTACCTGTGAATACATGGCTGCAAATACCTGTCAGTCTGGGAGGAGGTGTATATTTGTGCATTTGAGTGACTCCTGGCAGAACTCTAAACATAAGTGGAGTTGGAAGTGTTGGCCCATTTAGTGCTACCCCAATGATGCAGGTAGGTATCTCCTATGGAAATACATCCCATAGATTAATTTATGGCCAAAATAGTGAGTTAACTTTCTGAACATTACCCGGCTCCTTGCTGTGTTTCCTTTGCTTATTCAATGTGCCATAAGTACGACATACAGGCAATATTTGCAGGGTGTCCAGAGAGAATGCATCCATTATGAGAGACTTCTCTCTAGACCCTTGGGCACTGGCTACTAAGTCCCATGTCAACTGGAAAAATGTTACACCTGCCCCTGAACAGACAAAAATCAGTCAAGGGGATAAGAGTTTTGTACTGTCTCCCTCTGCTTTCCTTCCAGGCCTTGGAACCAGATCCATCTTCACTGGCAGCTAAACTTCTGTGAAATTCAAGGAGCTTTCAGAATAGCTGCTTAGGGATTTAGATGCCTGGAATGCCTTTTTTGGATTCTCTTCCTTGTGTGGGCCCCTTCCTGCAATGGAGTGGCCCATTCCTGCCAGGATTCATCTCCCAGGAACTTACCATGCTTGAACATAGCTTAGAGGGGTTCCCTCTGCTTGGGATCACCATGTGTATGTTGCATGCCTGTTGCTACTTGTCTGTATTTCTTGCATGTGTCTACTTGTGGGGGGCAGGGTGGGTTCATATCTGTATGTGTATTTGTGCAACCTGCACACATTTGTATGTGTGGTGCCACTGTGTGTGTGCTTAGGTGTTTGTACGCATGTGTTTGAGCTGAGATAAAAGTGTTGGGAGCCGTATGCTGCTAAAGCCAGATGATGGGTACCTGCAGGTAACTTGGCAACCCTCTTGTTGCTTACCTGGTACACTCTGGCATGGCTGCTTCGTTTGGATTCTGGGGGACAGCTCTGAATCAGTGATGAGGCTGGGAAGCAGACTTCTGTAGAGGGTTTAACTACAGCACCAGAAACCCATTCCATGTGTTCAATTCTGTGCTAAATCCGCTGTGCCACATTTCCAAACCATTGTGCCACACTCATTACCTACTTTGGCCTTGACTGGTAGGTGGAGCAGGAAGACAATCACGCACTGACCCATAAGGTCTTTCAAGAGAGAGATCTGGTCAATCTGATCTGTGATTGAAACAAGAGACTCCCTTGCTATTCATTTTGCTGCCTCTTGGGCAATGCAAGCACTGAAATTCCACTTGCATGAAAGCAGTAGCCTGTCCTTTCTTGGTCTTGTGTCAGATAGACAGAGGAAAAAGCTGAGCTGAGTTGAATTGGTCTCCCATTCTGCTATTTGGAAGAACATTGCTGTTGCTGCTTGGAGCTGAGTAGGGAGCTTGCAAATCCTTCACTCTGGAGGGGTTCTGTTTCTTCAGAGGGAACAGTGAAAAGGGAGGGTGGGTGGGAGTGAACTTTCTGCAGCCATTCTCCATCCCATTGATTTCCAGGAGAGATCACAATGCTGCTAGCACCAGAGAGGATGACCTGCTGGGAGGGCCCTACATTGCCAACCGGTACAGCACTTTAACTGGCCAAACTGCTGAGCAAGACACTGCTGTCTTCTGTCAGCAGCCAGAAAAGACAATCAGGACCCAATGAAGAGATGCCATGATTAGTCAGAAAGGAAGGAGAAACATTTAGGGGCTAGGGCCCTCATCATTTACCCTATCTTAAATCTGCTTAACCAGCCCTTTAGTGCTGGTGTCACTGGGCCTCTTTGATGGTTTCTTTTTCTTTATATATATGAAATGTAACAGCATATTCTGTGGTCTCCAGTGACTCATTCTATCAGAACACATCCATCCACCTCTTGTGCTTTCTTCCATGTCCAGCCACTCTTTCCTCTCCATCAAATTGTATCCTGTGCTCTGCCAGGTTTGTCTATTATGGACAAGAAGATATATGTGTATGAATGCTTGTATGTGTGTGTGTGTAAGTTAAGTATTATTGCTATTATCAACATGCTATACACCTAAAAGCTCCTAACAAGCTGGAGCCTTCAAGAGGTGCTGTAGGAAATGACTTTCCCACTGGACAGCAGTCAGTGTGGAGGTTAGCACAGAAAGCTGCTAGCTTTGGAGGCCTCTTTGCCTGTCTGGTTGCTTTTCCTATCTTTGGAGCAGGCTGTCTCTCACCTGTGGTCAGAAACACAGCAAACTGCTCTTTTTAGCTTTGCATTTTCAAAATTTCTAACTTGGGGGTGGGGGTGGGGGGGGGGGGGGTTTGTTGTTTAGCTGTTGATTTATTTTGTTTGTTTGTTTGTTTACACAGTCCATTTAGTGGGCGCAGGGAGGTGTTTTCAGCAATACAACTTTCCAAGACCTCAGTTCTGTGCGGTTATTGTTTGTATGGTTCAGCTGTATTTGGGGTCTTTCCTTTGTACATGTTTTTCCTGAATGGCAGGGCTATCTTGAAATGTCTCTTTGCCAGTGACCAAAGCACCATCTGTAATTGGAGGTGAGGGCTGGTATGTAGTGGAGGCAGCAGCCTTTTGGGAAGTAGCTTTTCACTGACTTCCCTTTGGAGTCACAGAAGACAAAATATTTAGTTGTTGCACAAGTGGGCTTTGGAGGTTTTTTTGTTGTTGTTGTGGGGTTTTTTTGGTACTCCCTCTCTTTTCCTTCCTTTTTAAATGTTTCCCTTTTTTTCCCTTAAAAAACATTGAAACATTTCTCCAGGGAGCTTTGGCCGTTGAGCCAAAGGCTGCTACAAGGCAGGCAGGCTGTCTGACCCTTCTGAAGCCATGCAAGATTGTCCAGGTGAGGATGGAATTGGCAGTTTCCATGGCCTTTCTTGGGACAAGAACCCTGTAGCTGCTGAGAGGCCTGACACAAGGGGAATGATCATCCACAGCAGACGCTCTGGATGCTCATCCACACATCTGCTCTGGTATGTGTGGTTTGTGGATCAGGCTGGAGGGCAGGCAGGGGAAGATGGCTCACTGGCCCCTACACAGTCCTTCCCATGCTGGAGCAGGAGCCAGGAATGTAGGTCTGCAACAGGGACAAATGAATGACCCTAAATGGGCCAGAGGTGTTCAGTCTTGCCTCTCCTGACCTATTTGCAAGTGGGTAGGAATGACTGTCAATTTGGACAACGTCATTCAAGGCTGAGCAGTCTCACAGACTGTGAAGTAGGAATTAAAGCTGGTGCATGGGCAGCTGGCCAGCTCTCAATAGCACGACACCTAAGGGAAAACCCAGCACCTTCATCCTTTGGCACTTGGAAGTGGCTGAGAACAGTAGTGGAGGACTGCTGTGTCTTCTAAGGTTGGGGCAGGTAGTATCTCTCGACCTGGCACAGGTCAGCTTCAGCTGTATTTGCTTTCTAACTAATGTACATTTACTTTGGAGAGCACATTTGATAAGCTCAGTCTGTCAACCAAAAGAAAAATAAATACTCACCTCTAGTCTAAGTCTTCTACTGCCCAACACTGCTACCTCCTCTTCTCTTAAGCTGTTGGTACCTTGCGGTGAACCTGGTCATCCATCAGGCTGTTGAACACAGCAGATGTATCCTATCCGCTTCTGAGACCATCTTTGCCTAAATTTTGCCTCCTCTTCATACCCTTTATGCATGCATATGTGTGTGCATATGCGCGCGCGCACACACACACACACACGCCCACCTCCAGCCACTTCACTGGTGAAAATCAGAGCCACAGAGACATGAGTGCCAAATGACTTTTTATTTCTGCAGTAAATTATATAAATAATTTTGGGTTTTTTCTTTTTTTTTTTTTACATATGCAAATGTAAAAGGGAACCGACAGTGAATTGGTGGTGGCGAGAGGAAATGGGATGTTTTGTAACCCTAGCTGCATTAAAAAGAAAAAAAAGAAATAAAAATACATTAAAAATATTTAAAAAACACAAAAAGGAAAAAAAAAACTTGAACTATTTTGGAAATATTGTGAATAATTTTTTGATATAAAAACTAATTTTTATGTAGCATGAAAACCACCAAAATAAAATGATCAAGAATAAAAGCTGTGCAGACGGTGTTTTTGTTTAGTCACTGAGGGAAAAGAAGGAACAGAGAAGCAGTGGTGTATGAGAGAGGGATACTACTGTCATGGCTTTTACTGTAAGTTTCTCAATACATAAAGTTTTTCTTCAATTTTGGTATTCAATCTTGGTAACTGGAATCTTATGATTATATAAAAAAAAGGAAAAAACACAACTCATTTTATATGGAAAGATATTTTTTATCTCTGAGTGCTGGGAAGAAAACCTTGGAAAAAAGAATAGAATGAATCCCAAGGACTCAAAAAAACCAAAAGTCAAATCGAAAATGACCATGAATTGCTTTGAGTGTTAGCACTGATCATGTTTTTTTTCTTCTTGAATTATGATTGTTGAGTAGTTGAGGTATCAGTAGTGGGAGGCAGATATTAAGGAGGTAAGACAATAGTGAAGGACTGAAAAAATTCTGCTTTTTTTAAATGTGAGGCACAGGGGTAAAACATTTCCTTCTAAGAGAACAAGGCAGTGTCCTTTTGCGGGATATATTGGTGCCGTTCTTCATTCCTTAAAAAACAATTTACACCCCCCACCCTGCTTTCTTAAAGGAAGCAGACTGCCTCTGCCAATTCCAGGCAGAACAGTATGTCATCTCAGCACTCCAGACCCTCTTAGAAATTATGGCTGTGATACTCTGCTGCCCGGAAGGCAGTAAGGTGTCAGTGCTCTTTATCTCCTTTGGGGACTCTGACTCCAGGTGCTGAAGCACTACATTGCCTTTGAGGAGGTGCTAGCACGCACCCCACCCTGCTGTGGATCAAGGAGGATCCTCAGGACATGTTGTGGATCCTTCTTGCTCAGAAGACCGATGCTGGTTTCTGAAATGGTCAAGGAAAGTTGGTAGGTTCCTCTGTTCATTCTGCCGTGAAGGTATGCCATCAGACCTCCTGCATATGAATTTCAGCTTCCCTCCCTCATGCTCCCATCTCCCACACAATCATTAAAACACTGCCCCATCAGCTAGCAGGGGGACCTTCTCTGTTGCTCCTGGCCTTTTTGTCTGGATGTTTTCTACACTGTAGGCTGAAAGGGAAGAGGCAAATAGCACACCACATTGTTTTAGATACTGTGTTCAGCACTGCCTGAGAGGATAGAAAATCAGTACAATCTCAATATCAGCCTAGACCACACCTCTAGCAGTGTGCAGAAAAAGAATCCTAGATAAAAATCTTGTCTTGTGCTCAAGTCGATATAGACTTAGGGGAAGTAGACAGGGAGGCCCTGGAGGCACTTGTGGTGTAGACCAACTAGACTGGTGGGTTCTTGAATTCTGAACCCTATAAACAGGTGGCAAAAGGGAGCCATGGGAATATTATCTCTTGGTGGAAAAAAGAGAGAGTCCTGCTAGCATAAAAGAGACCAAATCCTGAAGCAACTTCTTGGCCTCTCTGGGTCTGAGTTAACCTGAGTTAACCTGTCCCCTGTTACCAATCCCTATGCCATGCACTATCTGTGTTTGCTTTTTGAATCCTACAGGGAAACAGAGAGAGGCTTCCCCTGCCTTATGAAGCCTTTTTTCATTATTAGTTACAAATCTAGGTTGTTCCTTTGGTAAGTATCTGGCTATTTAACCTTTTTCCCACTTGTTATGTCTCCTAGTCCCATCCATTTTGCCCTTGTGATCTCCTGCCCTTCCATGTTAAGAAAAAGGGCCGTCACTTCTTTATGGGAGGCTGTTTTGTGTCCTTCAGTGATTTATGACGACAGGGAAGACATTGCACACAGCTTAGAGGTATTGTTTATGTTACTTTGTTCCAGTATCTTGAAGATTCCAGTTGCTTCCCTATGAAGAACATGGTATCTTACATCTGTGACCATTGTGAACTAGCTCTGTGTTTGTTATTGGCGGACACACAGAGTGGAACAGAGTTAAAGCAGAAACTTGGGAAATGCTCTGAAGATTCAGGTTTCCAAGCATAATGTCTCAAACTCCAGAACCAGGGCTGTGGCCACGTGCTATACTGGAAATTCTCCAGCCTCTGTGCTTGCTCACCTTTCCTTCCCTGGAGTGAAGCAGTAGGATCATCTCTTCCCTTAGATTCAGAGGACCTAATGACAAAGTGGAACAGCTTATATTTTGCTCACTTTGTCTCTGCACCAAACTGCTCAGATCTCAGATCTTTCAGGTAGGCATTCAACTAGGCCAGAGGGAGGACAGAAGTCCTTCCAGTATATATATACAGCAAGGGCAGGAGTCCGGAGGTTTTGAGCACACAAGCCTTGAATACTCTTCTTGAAACATCTCTACACATTAACATTAACTGCTGGGTTTGTTTGCCCTCATAGATGATTTGTGTGGTCCACCAGGAAGCCAAGATTATGTCAGTGGAAAACAGCTACTGAGTATGCCTTTTTTACATTTGAACAAGGGACTAGGATTATAGCTACAGAAAAGGCATTTACAAAGGTGTATTTCCCATACCTGGGGAGTATTATCTGATGTTCTTTACTTATTGGAACAAACAATTTCAGGGCTTCTCTTAAGCCTTTCACATGTAAAGGCTTTTCCGTGTAATAAAGGCACTTCCACAGGCTCTGGTCCTTTCCTGCACACAGATACTCCTTTTCCAGCTCTGGAAGCTGGACCTTGCTGTGCTAAGATACAGGTAAAACATCCTATTTGGAATGAAAAAGAGCTAGTTGTAATGAACCAGCCACTTCTTCAAGCTTTGCAGCTTGACATTGCTTAGGAACCTACTGTTCAGATGTTCTTTCTTCTTGAGCCACTTCAGGGTTCTCTCTATGCTGCAGTGGCAACCAGTTTTACTGTCCCTGGTGACCTTCCCCTTTTTACATGCAGGGAATAAGGGCTTCATGGCCGCTTTCTTATCTGAGGAATTAGATTAAAATTGGAGAAGCACGACACTTTGGACCTGCCTCTGTGGCTCTCTGATTAGCTATCCTCACAGAGGGGGCAAGGCACCGAGGTCTGCCAGGTTAAACCTTGGGTAAGCGGCTGCCCTTCGGCAGCGGCGGCGCAATGGAATGCTAAGTGGCTTACACTGTGCGCTCACCACTCCTTCCAGACTGCTCCGTAGGCTTGCACTGAAGCAGTAAAAAGGAATTGGTTTCCTCCTTCTCTATTTCCTCAGTGCCCAAGGGAAAATTTCCTGAAAAGGAGAAAGGGATGGTTCTTCCCTGACTAGGAAGATCTGACTGTTGTCTCTCAATGCAGAGTATTGTTTTGCAGTGGTAGAATAAGGCAGATCTTTGACAGGTACTCAAACACAGGCTCCGGGAATGTTTCTACATCCTTTTTTTTGAGGGAATAGAATAGTTTCTAACACAAAGGGCAGGGCCAATTTCTCTGCCACCTTAATCTCAAGGGATGAGCCCTGAATTCAGAGTTCAGTCAAGTAGCACTTGCTTGGCTCTGTTCAAGTCACCCTCCTACACATCCTGGACCCAGTGCAGCCCCAGGCACCTCCAGATATGGGCCATCAGCATTGGGAAGAAATAAATAGTTAATGTTTTTGCCATATTTGCATCAAGTAGGGAAGGATTTTTAGAAGCACCTGAGAAATTAATTAAATTGAAACCCATCTCATTGAAAACCAATAGTGCTTAGATTCTCAGGTGCCTTTAGAATTTTCCATTACAGAAGCCAGAAATGTGTGTTCTTTTTATAAATCTCTTTATGAAGGGGCTGGAGTATTTAACTAATGAGTTCTCTTGAGCCTAAAATACTGGGATACTAATGTCAACTAGCAACTAATCCTGGAGCATGCCCTGGGTTGAGCTGAGGATATGAAACTCCCTTGAGAGGGTGCAAGGGCTCCCTCCTCAGTAGCGCCTGCCACAGAGGGGGAAATAGGTAGCATGTTGGGCAGGATTTCATCGGCGAGGTATGCTTGGGGATGCACACTGAATGCAAGCAGTGACAGATGGCTTCAGGGGTCATTTTGTGTTGGTCAAACTCCACCTCTCTGAACAACACTATTGTTGTGGAGTTGGACAATATCAGTACCAGTCATTAATTTGGGCAGCAGCAAGTAAAGGAAATGCTGTGCCAGCAGGGTGAAACCCTGACATAAAATTGATCAAAACCTTTAGGTCCTGTTTTCAGACAAGATTTGTCCGTTTGATGCTTCACTCTGACACAGTCCTTACTTCAAAGAGTTTGTGATTTTGATGCTAAACTGAACTACGTTAATATTAGCATTTACATTAACAAGGAAATTGACAGATGCCATAGTTTAAATATATTATGCAAATATCCTGAGATCTTGCATGTATTTGCATCTGATTTTCTTGAGGTTAAATGAGATATAAATTTTGTAGGGAGAATGATTGAGGCATCCAGACGTGATAAGCTAGGTGACTTGGTATGCCTTGTATGAACTGTGGTAAAGCCAAGGAGCAGAGGAAAAGGACATCTGGCATTTTCATTTGCAAAAACATTGCTCATGTTTGTGGTCAGTGGTCAGTGTTCATGGTTGTTGTTTGGAGAAAGCAGTGGAGGAATCTTCCTGGGATATAGTCAGAAAGAGTGCAGGAATTTTTTCTGGGAGACATGATTTGGGATGTTGACAGACCTCAACCTGAAGGGTCAGGGTCTCAGCCTGGTTTTTTATTTGTTTCTTTTTGAGATTTGAAAGGAGAAACACTCGTCTCTTTGCAGCACTGTGCACAAACCATCCAAGTGGGATTGCCCCATGCTGTAAAGGATGAGATTTTCCTTCACAAGCAGGGGAACAGTGAGTAGGTGAGTCTGTGATCCACACAGGAGCAGGCCACAAGATCCTGGAGTTGCCTGTCACTACTTCAGTACTTGGAAGAATTTTTTCTTCTTCTTACCCCTCTGGAAGTCATGAAGGGATGACAGCATGCCCAGGGCAATCAGGTGAGTTTGGTGAGCAACCTTGTTATTGTGGCAGTGCTCTTGTTTCCCAGCTTCATTTCTCTTCTTCTGTTGGGCAAAACCTTGAGGATGCTGTAACTCATCCCAGCCTTGGACAAAGAGAACCTGAACCACAAATTGTGATTTCTCTGTGCATTTTTAATTAGCTCTACTTTTACAGGTAGCATGAGAAAGTGCATGTACGGACCTGATCCAGAGAGGTGCTGGGCTGTACGTGCTCTCTGAGGATGTGTGCAGTACACAGGGCTCAGCCTCTGTCGCCAGCTTGACCTAATTTCTCTCAGCTGAAGATCTGCTAGGATTCAAAATACAACTCACTTCCCTTCCTTGGAAACTTGCACATCAAGGTCTTATTGTACTCCTCACAAGTAGTCTTGAGCGTCCCTTTGCTGCTTTTGTCAGGCTGCTATAAATCTTCAGCAGTTACAGGGAGACTGTCAAAATATTGTATGGAAAATATTTCCCTTTTTTTTTTTTGGTTCCACCAGTGTGCAGTAACACCTCAGATTGTCACATTAGAGAGGCTTCATCAAGAACCTCTTTGTATCATGCAAAATGCTCATTCAGCTTGGCAATGCTTGAATTTTATCCCAGACATCCTGGCCTGTTTGAATAGTTACTGAACTTTCTGGTCAACTTCTTCTTAGGCATTGCTTCCAAACCTTGCAGAATCCTTTGAAGTGCAAACAAACATGCAACTGGACAGAGGCTGACCTAGCTTCCTTTTGTTTTCGAGAGTCTAGGATGGTAAAGCCAGCTTTCCTAGGGTTACAGTTCAGCTTAGTTCAATTTCCAGCCTCATTAATTGCTCCAGAATTTTACGTCTGTCTTGCCAGAACCCTTTTAAATTATGCATACTTCTACTTACACAGTCACTGCCACTCTTCAAATATTCAAGGGTTCCTTACATTTAATTTTGGATGGTTTACTCTCTCCAGGGAGGAGGCAGTGTTTCAAAAAGAAATTGCTGACGGATAAAGTAGAGCTTACATGACTTGCAGCAAACAGCAATTTGAGTTCTCAAGAACATGCGTATACTGGACATGTAAATTTAACTCATTTGCATTTAAAGGACACGTGTGACATACAACACTGCTTTCTCATCCAGTAACATTATCTTCTAGTGACACTAACTTAATCGTTAATGTCAAGTTTTTATTAACATTTGCAAGCACATTGGGAGATTAATTTGTTTACTTGCATTATGCAAAACTGATTTAAGATTGTGGTTTCCATTTACACACATTTACATAGTGTTTCCTGATTAATACATTATAATACACACAAATCATGTGGAAATTGCAGGTTCACGTCTGCAACATAAACTTCATTTTCTATAGTGTAATATTTGACTTATCTAGCAGAATTTTTCCATCAGGTTGCAATTGAAGTCAGGATATTGTAAGGAGGGAAGGAAGAACAGGGATCAGAGGTGCATTTTCTGTGAAGTCTTACCTTAGCACCTGTTACTTGCCAATACCCTGCTGTCATGAAACGGAAGAGGATGCCAAGGTTAGCTGGCAGCAGGATGAGTTTCATGTAATGCTGCGGACCTGTAGTCAAGCTCCTGTGAACACACAATTTTAATTGAGTGCTCAGTGACTTTAGACTTGGAATGAAATGGGTGAGCAGCAAAAGAAGCCAGTGGGAGGGAAAGGGACAGCAACCTTTGCTGCCAGTCATAGATCTGCATGAAGGGACTCAGGTGGGTGCAGTGGAGACCCTCGAGGCACTCCACTCTGCTTCGTGCAATACTTTTGTCTGGAGGTGTCCCGGGCTGGTTGGCTGGCATGGGAAGAACAATGGAGGGTGTGGGGAGAAGGGCAGCAATGAACATCTGGTGTGGGGCTGAGACAGGATCCAGAAAGGCAGCACCCTTGCACTGAACATGGGGGCAAGGGGACACTGGGGACACTTCCCCAGTGTAGCGTCTTCCTAAGGGAAAGCGCCGTCGAACTCAGGCTTGCCTCACCTCTCCGAGGCCCTAGTCCTACTATCTTTTCTCCACCAGTCACAACCTCATCCTCCTCTTTCCTACACCCTCACCCTCCTCCGGTTCTTCTTTCTGTAAATAACTCTTTCTGATTTTGGACAAGCAGGGATCAACACATTCTGGAGGGGGGTGGGGAAGACACTTGTTTTGCCTTTTTTTTCCCCCTTTCTCTCTTGAATTTTGGTGTTTGAACTTGAAAAAATGGTATCTATAAATATAAAAATATATGTATTTAAGCAAATGGATTTCCTGGAGAACTATGAAAGGAGTTAATTTTTTCCTCTTTGATTTCTCTTGTTTCTCATTGGGGTTTGTTTTTTGGGGAAGAGGGTTTCTGTGAACTGTTGAGATTTCCAGTTCAGCATTGTTTAAGGGATGTGGAGAAAAAAAAATAGAAGAAAAAACAACAAAAACACGAAAACCTTTGTGATGTACAAAACCTGTAAATAGTCAAAGATACTTTCTCTTTTCTAAGAACAAATTATTTCTGTCACTTTATATTCGAAAATAAAGAAACGTACCACAGAATATCAGGGTTTTAAAAATTGGAACCCATAATCAGAATATATTCTTGGTTGTCTTCATTCATTTTGTTCTTAACCTGGAGAATGCCTGGGAATTTTGCTGCATGAGTGATGATTTAAAAGCCTTAAATGGGGGTGAGTTGAATTTAGGATGACAATGTTACTTGAGAGGGGCTCTTGCCCTGGTGTTCACTAGTAACTGTAGGTTGAGGGTACTGTCTTGGGGTTACCCAATGAGAGTGAGTGGATAAAGGTGCCTGAAACACAAAATTCATGAAACACAAACAATACTGAGGAGACTGTCTCAATGGGTTGAATTTCCCTTTCTATTGCCTTAAAATGGTCTAGGGGTTGCATGATGAAAGCCACCACGAAGCTGCTGATATCACTGCTAACCAACCTGTAAGACTTTGGAGCTGTCTTGGACCCCTTCTGTCAGGCCAGCATGTGACAAGGCTTTGGCACATTGTCTACATAAAACAAAGCCCAGATTAGGATTATAGAAGAGTGGCAAAGATAGGGGAGGCAAAGATTGTAGGGAAGTCTTCAATTATATCACCTTATCTTGGCACTGTCCATTAATCATCATCCCAAAGACTACAGGAAAGTTGAGTCAAGGAGTTGATCTTTGCAGAGGTTACCCTGGTCCAAACAATGGAAAAGGCTCAAGAAGTTATTTATAAAGAAATGCTAAGAAGAGGCAGGTTTTGGAAACACAGAGTGGTGCATCACCTTTAATGGTGAGAAGGCAGTCAGTTATTTTTAGGGGAGCTAAAAATAAAGCAAATGGACTAGCTGAGCTAGTCAGAGGATGCTAGTCTACCTGTGGGGTGCAATTAGAAGTGTGGAACTTAGCAGAAACACTCAGATGCACCAAGTCAGATTCAGAACAGAAAAAGCAGTTTTCAGCCAAGAGGCTCATAACAGCCGACACAAATTAAATGTTAGTAAATGATGATGATTGATAAGGCAAGGAAATTTGTGAACCAGGGAAAGAAAATCTCCAGCTAGTAAACATAAAGGTAAACAGGATTATATATACACAAGCCCATGCTTATTGAAAATCCTGAAAATAGATGTTAAGTACTAATGACACGAGATAAATCAGTAATAGCACAGGAAAGACTGAGAGGCTCAGTACCCAGTTTTGATATGCAGCTGGAGAGACAAGTGGGTATTGTCTGCACTGCTGTTCATCACCAAAGGAAGTGGGACATTATCTGAGAGCCAATGAGTGGTGCAACTCCAAGCCTCCATTGTCACAGCTGCACCCCTTCATATCTGTGCCCCATTCCCTTATCAGCTGTAAGTCACTGGGCTTGCAGCAGTGAAATGACTCAGCTGCTGCTTGTGTGGACAGCCTTATGACAGTGGTTCTTCCCAGTCTCAAATCCACCAGTGCGCTAGTGACCTTAATGATACCAGAAGGAAAAAAAAAATCAGGGTTTTGGTTTTCAGTCTCAAACCACGTGCTAAGGCAGAGGTGCTCACCCATATATTTCTGAGTTCCAAACAAGACCACTTTGATGGGTAATAATTGCTTTTTTTGACAGTGGCTTAATGCAAAAGAGAAATATGATTTTGGGCCAATTCTCACAGCACCTGATATTTTTTGTGAAGAAAATTAAATTCTGTTTTCCAGGTCTGGAATGGAGCTGCATTAATTCCCACTCCAATGCAGGACACTGTCATAAAAACTGGCTAACTTCCAACACTTAGCTGAAATATCGTATAGTTTATTCAAACTTTAGCTCTTGGCCTGAGTTCATGTGCCAAAGAAAGACAGGCATTTCACTGGATTCCCCTTCTAGCCAGAACTAAGCCTTGGCTGAAGGTGCAGGAGAAATTAATAGTTTGAAATTTTCAGTGTTTTGAGCTTTTATCTTTTCAAAACAGAAGGATTTTATACCTTTTCAATACTGTTCATAGCATTTACTCCTTTTTTCATTGATGAAATTTTTAATTGACAGGTTCTGTTTTGAAAATAGGAATGCTGGCCAATTTAATTTCAGGTTTGAAAATGTTCACCTTTTGACAAAACTGCACACTCAAAAACTCCTAATAGAGTACAAATAATCCAAACAGAAACATAAATTGAGTGCATGAGTGAAAAGTAAAGATAATCATCAAAAGGGATTGAAGAAGTATTCGAACGGTAGAAAAGTATTTCTCAGGAGGCTTTTCCTTCTGCAAATTTCACTGAAATAAAATCTATGCACAACTTTTCAAATGGTTCAACTGCTTTAGCAGAAGCGAATGATTTTTAAGAGGTCTGGAGATGCTATCAGTGAATGGGATTCCCTCTCTGAATCTCCCAGATGGACAACAATGTGCTAGACCTGGCAAGAGATTGATTAGCTTTCCTCCATAGATTTTCCTCTTACTTTCACCTCAGCCAGAATCTGGTGACCTGGGAGTAAGTATGAAAAAAATGGGTAAAAATATGTGGGGAAATAATCACATTATCACTGGCCTTATGATACTCAAGTTTGAAAAGTATAGTTTTATTCTGATATTACCAGCTCTTACTGACCCCTTTGGTTCTTCGAAGAGCCAAGGTTTACAGAAAAGCTTTCAAACACAGCACAGGAAGACAATGATAGAAAAGAGCTGTTCACTCCATCCAGGGTCTGCTACCTACCGCGTAGGTGGGGATGTACCTCCCTAACATGGACACCCTAACCTGTGTATAGCCTCTTTCCTCTAAGCAGTAGGTATTTCTCAAACATTACATATGCTGACTCAAGGCCAGTGTCTGAGACTCAATAGTCCTTGGATGAGCACTTCTTTGATAATTGTTCAGATGATTGGCACTGGTGTGATGTGTGTGAGCACGCACATCTATGTGTGTGTGTGCAGGGGCTCACCTAAGCTTTAGGGGTTCAAACTTCAGTTATGTGCCTAGGTTTTCACTGGCATCTAGACTCTGTCCAGTCCATGGACTCTGAAAAAGTATTTACATCCTCTCCAAATAGATACCTCTTTTGGCTCAGAGAAATTTCCCACTAAACTCATTGTCTGGGCAAGTAGCTGCTGGGAGTTCAGACCCATGGACATCTTCAGTAGAAGACAACTAAAGATAGGTCACCCAAAGCCCACTGGTTGTGTTTAATTGAAGATGGCAGACATGACTGGGGGATAAATGCCTCCCTTACAGGTGAGTTGCACTAAGTGACAGGCCCTGAGGACAGAGATAGAATAGGAATTCCCTTCTGGGCCAAGTTCTTTGCTGCAGGGTAGCTGAAAATGTCAGGCACAGAGGAGGGGGGGGATGAGTGATGTAAAATGGGAGCACAATGAACTGTAATGAACTCTATTGTCTGAGGCATCTCCTGGCGGTCTGTACTGAATGGCAGATCAATAAGCAGCAGAAAGAGTCAGAAAATAATGTATGTCTTTGGGGAAAAAAATGTAGCTGAAATCAAAGGTACTTATGATTGCGATGGCTGACATTGTCTTCAGTACAGCAAGAGTCCCTGCATGTTTGTCCCAAAACATGACCACTCTGCCATCCTTCAGGACATAATTCCTGACATTCCCCTCAGCACTGACTGTGCAGCTGTAGTTGAGAAGGAGCTTTGCTCTTGCACTTGCCTTGGGGACCAACTCTCTTCTGCTGGGTGCACCACCTCTGGTGGGTGTCCCTCAAAAAATGCTGGCAAATGGACTCAACCGGTCAGGAGTGGGCAGGTTTCCCAACACCCTTCCTCAGTGTGACCATGTGCACTGCATTCCATCTTCCTACTTGGGTCTTTTCAACATTAATCCCAAGGTATGCAGAAATATGGTTGCTCCAGGGAAAGTCCTGTGCCAGCTGCCATGTTCTCCTGCGCAGGGTGAGGGGGGTGAAATCACTCCGTCATGTGCCAGCAGTGAAATTAATGGACCAAGAGGGCCCCTTTCTGTACCAGAAGAACAAGCAAAAGTTTAGCAAGCAATTAAAATATATTAGTGTCCTCCCCAGCCTCTACTATCCTAGGCTGCCCTTTTCCTTGGCTGGCCTGAGGGATGTGAACCCTTCAGTCTTCATTATTCTCAAATTAGAAAGGCTTATTAGAGGACCCTAAAGCAAAAGTCATCACTGCGGTGCCTTGCATAGGATAAAGCGTCATTGGGAGAGGGAAATTAGGATTCTGCAGGAAGATCGATTGGTGTAAGGTAAGGAGTACTCACTGCTTTCCGTCAGCACTGAAAAAGCAGAATGAGGTTGTCAGTCAGCTGCAATGTTGTATTTCCACTCTCATTCCCCCATTTTCTGCCACATGAGTTGTAAATAAAGAACTGTACAAGTAGAGGGCTTACAGGTCCCTGTGCATTGCTCAACAGTGTCAGCTGCACCAGAGGTGTTTTCTGTATCTAAATCCTGGTGAGCCCTCTTCTCAGCTGGTGTAACATTAGCACAAATGGCTATAAGAGCATGAAGGACAGTGGTACCTTGTACTTGAATTCTGTGTTCTGTCAGAGATTGGATCCTGACTGATTTAGCGGGGCCCTACAAAAATTGTGCTCAAAAGAGTGATGTCCCATGACAATAGGACCAGGGTGACCCAGAGGGGGCTGTGCTGCCTTGCTCCTACTCTCAGAGGAAAGGTTGTGTTCAGCTTTGTGTCCTGTGACTCAATTTGCTACAAGCATGTTCAAACATGATAACGCTGTGTAGTATAGTAAAGGACAGTGTCCTGGCTCAGCTCCAGCTTGTATAATTAATTTCTCCTTATCTAAACATTCTACCTGTAATTTTGAATGAATGTGGATGGATTTTTTTAATCTTTTCCCAACTACAGCTTCAAACCACCAACTTCCTTTTTTTTCTCCTGTGACTTCTTAAATATTTTGTCTCCTTCATATACACGTATGCATGCATATTTATACCCCTCTTTTTATCTTTTGTGTTGTTCCAGAAGCAAAAGCTGTAATTCACTTTGCTTAAATTATTTCATGATCATGCGGTGTACTATATAGGGCTATATGCAATAATATCCTGCTAAGAAAATGAAAAAGAAAGATTGCACATCCGTATATTGAAAACACCCTGAACTATCCAAACCTTCCAAACACTGACTGCTTATTACTGCAGTGTTCCTTGCACCAGCTATCTGAATGCTGCTCTTTATTCAGCAATCAGACATATACTGAGCTCTGCATATGCATTTGGATATGTCTGAGCTCAGGAGCTGCAATCAGAAAAAGATTATTCTGTGAAAATGATACCTATTCTTTGCAGATATATTCTTTAATTAACAATGTGGAGGAAAATGACTGTCCCAAAATTACCAAAAATCCTTGTTTTAGTGCCTAACTGAAGGGCTATTCTGCATATTTTCTTACTTGAACCCTGCCATGGGGAACTGCCTACTGTAACCCATTCATAAGCGTGGAGCAACTCAGCAGCTCAGGCGTGGCAAAGGTGCTCTGCCCAGCTCCCTTCAACGATGCACTGTGTAGTTAACGTAGCCAATGTTGAAACTGCTTACATTAGCACATTTGCTTTGTGAGTGGTAGTGTTAAACATTTTCTAGTGAGGAGAATCCTTGTTTGACTGCAAATGACACATGCCCAGAAAGTGATGTTTGCTTGAGTGGTAAGGCCACTCTCCCAAAGCAATTAGACATGTCCTTCTGTACATCCTCTTTTTCTTCGCTGATACCAGGTGTGATAACCTCAGTACCTCGGTAGCAATGACTGTGGGATGTTGTGTAGTTTAGTGGTGAGTAAAATGGTTTCTGCACACGTCCCATTGCATAGGATTTGAGTTTGAGCCGGCAGAGTTGCCAGTGACCCTTCTGCAAGCCCAGTAGGTACTTGATGTTCAGCTTGTGGAGGGTATTAACAATGGCACAGCAGATCCCACCACTGCGCAGCTGTGCATGGGAGGGTTATTCAGTATGACTGAAGAGTGCAAAAGAGCCTCCATGGCTGGCTTCCTCAGCCTATGCACAATGTTGAGAGCAAGTTTGACAGTGATGTCACTGCTGCTGCAGAAGTTGTTCCAAGAACAAACAGCTTTAAGCGTCTCTTCCAAGCTGTGTCTCCTTCTCTGTGTGCATCACATTGGGAAGGAGGCTGCAGATTTCCTCCTCTCCTGCCCAATGTTTCTGCTGCTCTGCTCACACCCACACAGATGTGTGGTAGTGATGTTTGTGGCCAGGCACAACTCCCCATTCCCTCGGCTCAGTCAAATGTGGATGTGTGTTGTGCTAGGTGACTGAATGTCTGAGCCAATTCCTCAGTCAGCAGCGCCCCTGTAACTAACATGGCATTTTGACAGCTATTCAGCCCTTACCAACTAAGCTGTTTCAACGCCCTGTCATCATGTGTTGTCAGGTGCTTGTAAAACAAGCAGAGGTGTGCCGATACAAACAGAAGAATAAACATAGGAGGGAAGAAAGGAATGGTGTAATTAATGAGGAGTGCAGAAATCACAGAGGTCCAGTGAAGGGCAATTCAAATGATCCAAAGCAAGAGGGGCTGGGGAGCTGTCAGGGGATGAGCAAGGAGCTGATGCATGGTGACTCTAGGGATGCTGGAGACCAAAGTGTAGATAATAAACAGGTACATGATGAATGATCAAGAACAGGCCAACAGACACTCCAAGTCAGTCTCATACAAGAGAGGAAGTCCTAAAGGCTACATGCTTTTCCTTTTTATAGATTAAAGGCACTCACATTCCTCACCCTGCAATTAATCAGTCCCTGGGATTTGTTCTCTTTGCACACAACAAATATATATAATGTAACAGATTTTGTGGAAAGCCAGGCAGGTATTTATTAACATCAAGGCTCCTAGGAAATGCCCTTAGAGAGACTTACAGCTCTTTTCCACATCACTCCAGTTGGCTGGAGTTCTCATGGCTCAAAACATCCCTCAGAGAGGAACAAATTCATCAATTCCTACCTGTCCAGACCAAAACCACTGTCACAGTACAGCACAAAGAATAGTAAATTTATGGATTAAACATTAATGTAGGAGTGTTGTGCCCCAACAAGTACTTGGTTGAAATTTACCATGAGCATGATTAAAAGCATAAATTAATCTCTAGCAGGGAGCAGAAGACATTAGAGGATTATCCAATTATAGATAGAATAGAAGTGATGTAGGGAAGAAAAACCACCACCTCTCCTGTTGTTGTGTCTTAGGCCACAGCAAAGACAAATTGCAGGAGAAGGAGGCTCTCCTCTCTGAGGGATCACTCAGGTGCATTGGGATGAGGAGGATGCATCTAAAGCACTCACCTAAAGCATGCTGACTGTTGGTACCTGCACACAACATGAAGGGCACTTGTGTTATTGCTTTTTCACCATAAAATCCTTGAGTGGAGACAGTCAATGTCTGTGATGGGATTCTGTCACTGCTGACATTAACAAGAGGATGCTTTCCTTTGGTGCGGAACCACCCAGCAAGGACCCTCCATAGTTATGTAAGCCATGAAGACGGAGGAAAGGTGGCTGGAACAGAGTGTATTTGCTCCTTCTCCCTTCCATCTTACTCTAAGGGTCTCTCTAGGCTCAGACTTCTCTTCCCATGATAGTTAAACAAGTTCTTGAGAGGGGCTAGGCAATGGGTATGCCATGACCACAGATTATCCTGCTGCTGAGTGGTCAGGAAAGCAGAGCAGCTGCCAGGACACAGGTGCAAGGCTTGAGAAGGGGATCTCCTCTCCAGGCCCCTGTGTTGGCTCTCCTACCTCTTCCCCAGCTGGTGGGCTCTGCCACCTCTGGCAGTGTTGCTGTGCCAGCAGCTTTTCACCATGTCTGGTATGCAGGACTCATAGGGCAGGGACAAGCTATCATGTGTGTTCATGCGGGAGCTGGCAGATGGAGAATTTGCTATTTATTGAGGTTGTCTCCAAAGGTGTGCCATTGTACAAACACAGTGTGAGCCTCTTGAAATAAAACAATGTGTTTTAGCCACCTACATCACATTTGTAAGTACTTCAGTGGGGACTCAGTCCCTAGTGAGGCTTTTATCTTCCAGTGGAAGAAAAGAAGAACTCAAAAGGGTGGGCTAAATGTTTTTAGAAACAAACAGCCATACCAAACCACATGGGCACTCTTGGAAATTAATCCCAAAACAAAAGGAAACTCAAGGAGTGGATTAGCAACTAGAGGCAGCTCTGCATGGGAATTCCTTGCTCTTGGGAGTAACATGGGATCTATCCTCCTGATATATATGTGATAGGCTGGTAAGTGCCAAAGCTGCTCTTCCTATCTGCATGCATTTAAACATTTTGTTTGGACTCCTGTACTATTCTTACACTTAGAGTTCAGCAGCTTTGCTTTGTTAAAACCTGAGATGTCCTGAATGGAAACACTGGAAGGGAAGAATATTCAAAATGGAAATGACACCCGGAATCAAGTTCCCTGACACTGCTTTTCTTGTGACAGGCACAGAGGGAACATGAGCCACTTCCATTCTCTCCTGTGTCCTTGTGGCTGGAAGAATGGGGAAGCAGCTTTGCATGTCTGCTAAAGGAGAGCTGCAACAGGGACAGTGCAAATAGACTCGGCCCTAACCCTAACCCTAACCCTCAATGTAATCCTGAACGTAACCCTAACGATAACCCTAATCCTAACGCTAACCCTAACCGTAACCCTGACCCTAACCCTAACCATAACCTTAACAGAAACCCTAACCCTAACGCTAACCCTAACCCTAACCCTAACCCTAACCCTAATCCTAACCCTAACCCTAACCCTGACTGTAACCCTGACCATAACC
>VZRZ01008244.1:0-23329 GCA_013398175.1 Climacteris rufus
CTTTCAAAACCGAGACACACTGCAAATCAAAGTATCCATGAAAACATATACCACAGGATCTAAAGCAAAGATTCATTAGTTCAGGCCAAATGACTGTTCTGCAAGCTGCCTGCCAGGGAGATCCTTCTGTGAATGTATTTATCCTGGCCACAAGGAGCCATGACTCCCCTCAAAGTTTGTCACTGAGGAGGAGCAGAGAGACTGGAACTGCTCGAGTCATTAGCACCAATGAAAGTATTAGGAAAGGTCCTAGAAGAAACAGAAATGATCTTTGGTTTTGTATAAGGCACCTGTTTGATCAAACAGGGGCTTTAGCATAATGCCAGGAGATTAAGCAGCGCGAGTCCCCAGGACAAAGGTGATTGCAGCTGGAAATCAGTGCAGAGTGTGAAATGCTAATGAAAGCAGAATTGCTGGACAGGATTTAATAACTGCATAACTGTTGTGCTATTGGGAAGGCATAAAAACCCCCTAGGAAATAGCAATCTCTCCAAAACAAAATTATTTCCCGACTTTCACCAACTAGTAGGTGCTGTAAGGCTGGGAGATGTGTAATCCTAACCTTTCCAAAGAGTTATTATCTACATTTTCATTGCTGCATGCCAGCACTTTCTCCTTGGCCATAAAGGCAGCTAATGTGGGCTTGTCTCCTATTACATTCTTGGCATTAATAATATCTCCTAATGGCCAGTTTCAAAGGCTTTTTTTGATCTAGTTTTTGTACATTTGGGGCTGTTCTGCTTTGTTTTGGATTGTCCAGTGACCAAAAAGCTGAAAGTCTGGGCTGATCTATGAAAAGGTCTCCTTGAGCTCCAGAAAAGAACCAGCTCTGAACTATCATGGCATTGAGAAGGTGCTTGAAGAAATCGTCAATCCTGCAGGCAGGAGAAACTTCTCTTTGCCATACACCAGGAACACCCGGGTCACCATGCAGCTGTGGTGGAAGCATGCAGGGAAGAAGAAATCCAGGCATTTCCTCTGAAAGTAAAGCAAAAATCTCTGTTGCAAAGTCCAGTGACATAAGAGACAGGGCTCAGCCTGGGGCTTGAGTAACTTATTCTGGACATTTTTTTCTACAGTGCTCAGGATTAGGCACCTGGATGGAGAAGTTAGTTTATTCCATGGCTCGGTGGGCAACAGAACCGATGCAGGAACTTTATTTTTCCAATGAAAGGAAGAACTTTCTTCTCCCTAAAGAACGTTAGCATTAGATAAAGTAGGTTTTCCTTGGCCCAGGTATAGAAGGCAGCAAACCTGAAAAGGAAAAATGAACTAAAGCTTGGGTGGTGTGGAGTGTACAGGAAGAGCTTTTCCAAGGCTACTTTTTACCACTTTGGCACCCACCTTTTCTTGCTGTGAGTGTAGTTCTCTGTTCATCTTCCTAAGAGAAGGAAGCAACATGAGGATGTTGGGTATTCACACAGGGCTTGGGACAGCACCTCACCCCAAAAATACCCAAGCAAGGGCCAGCTGAACAAGAGCCAGGGTGACAAAACCTTTGGAAAGCGAGGCAGTGGGGAGGAAAATGTGTCGTAATGTCATTTCCTTTTAAATAATTCTGTCTATTTTCCAGTCACTTGCTGGGATGGCTGTGGCTGAAGATCCTTAGGTATGTGATAAATGCATGATAACAGAAAGAGCTCAACAGCATGAGGGCTGAGTGAGTAGGTGGATGGATAGGTGGATGGGCAAAGGCATGCTAATCTCAAAGCTAGTGCAGGTGTTTTATCCATGGAAACCTGTCCTCAGAATGCCCCAAAAGCACTGGGAGGGAGTGTTAATGCAAAGGGCGTAAACAGACATGAAGCATGGAACAGGGCACAGACAGATTGAAGATATTCCTTCATCAAAACTGAGTGGGTTTAGCATCCAATAAGTAACTTTAATCTACAACCTTAAACAGCAGCAAACCCAGGGTGTGCTGTACCTCTGTCTGGACAAAGCAGGAAGTCAGCATTTCCTGCTCTAGCAGGTAGGGGATGCCGGGCTGAGGATGCAGAGGGTTGATCTGTTACCTTCTGGGTTTCATCTTGCTGTTGAAATGGATGGCAGCTGGCCATCTTCTGTCTATCCCTGGATATCAGTCCAATTCCTTGCTCTGCCCCAAAGCCCTTGTGCAAAGCATGCTGAGGTGACATGAGCCTGGACATGAAGGATGTAAATGCTGTGGTTGAGATGGGCCATGATTCAGGACTGAAGGGATCACATAACCCAAAATCCACCCAAGCCCTCATGCTTCTCATTAACTTGTCATGTCCTGGAAACAGCCACGAGGAAACCAAATGCCTGTCACATCCTCAAAATTTGAAGGCCTAAGTCTGAGCCATCCATAAGTCAAGGTTGCTTATGCCACTCCTTGAAAGTATGTCTGAGAGGAGATTTGTAGGAAGTTTGGAGCTTCTCTGGCACTTGAGAAGACGTATAAATGCATGAGATTGCCAAAAATAGCCCAGAGTCTTTCCAAAACAAGCAGACTTCATTCAAGTGCACTGTGTCACCAGGAAACCAGAACACATTTTCTGCAGATGGATTTGCAATTTATGAACTCTTTGGGAAGACAATGACTGCTGGCCCAGGCCAGACCCCTCAGTACAGCTGAGTGCATGCTTAAACTGGCTTATTTCCAAAGGTATTCACAGTAAAAAGAAGGCCTGTCTTCTCTCAGCTATGAGTCAATTGCCTCACATTTTTGGTCTTAAGGCTGAGGGAAATTTGCCAAGGCACTGGGAACGATCCCATACGATAAGTGCTGATGGGATCATTAGATGACCTGGGGAAATTGAGCAAATTGAGCCTCAGTTTCCCTGATCTGAAGAGTTTCAAGCCTCATTGGAGGCCCTGGGGGAAGTAAAGTTGTATCCGTCCTTTGTGTCAGTAATTTACCATGTCTGAATAAAAGTACAGAGAAACTTGTCTGTCCAGAAAGCCTGAACTGCTGTAACAACGACCTACACAAATCAGGTTCTCTGACACAATTTTGAACAAGCACTTGGGGTAGATTAATCCAGCTTCCCTTACCTTGCAACAATGACTAATGCAAGGTTTAGGTGATCTTTAAAACAAGACTTTCATACTGCTGTCCATGGCACTGAAACCACTGAGATTGATTGCAGATGCAGCAAGCAGCTTTGACAAATGAATGTTCCAAGTATAAACATTTGGAAAGTCAACAAAGCTAATAAATCTGTACAGTGTATGGGAAAAAATAGCTGAATAAAGGTTTTTGGGGATGTTTGGCCTGGGCACTGCAGAGCTCTGACAGTTCTGGAAACAGCTATCATTATTATACATTGCTTTTGATTGCTTTGTTTCATCACAGGGGAGATGGAAAAAAATGAGCAGGGTTTTTTGTCCTTCTTCTGCTTGGCTTATCTAGGAGAGACTGCAAGATTTTTGAAATGGGATATTATATGTCCCAGTCCTGTTTTTGAACTGATCTTTGAGCAAACCTGAAAAGATTTTGTGAATGTCTAAAGGTGCAGGTAGATCTGCATTCTTAGGCTTTTGGTGTGGCCAGGAGGACCAGATGTACCTATTGCTATCTAATCTATGGGTGCCTTTTGGCTACCTCAAGAAGCTTTCCTGCATCTTACAGCATTCCTAATCATCCAGACCCCAGCTGACTGGAGCCCTAGCTAATTACTGAAATAAAGGTTTGGCCACTTTTGAACCTAATGATAAAATTGCCCTGCAAACCAGGATTTATACACAAAAAACAAAGGGTCAAAAATGCATATTTACAGTTCCAGATCCTTGCACCATTTCTCAGGAGCAGAAGTGCTCAGCTACACAGATCTTCCCAACAGAGTCAAGGAAAAGTGAAGTTGCACTTGGTAGCAGACTCCATCCCAGAAATTTAATAATATTCACTCTTATGGGCATGTCAGAAATTACAGGCTCCAATCTGGTGCTCCTGAAGTCACTGGAGAGAAGACAATTAGCACTAAGCTGTCTCTGTGAGTCCAGCATTGCCTTATTAAAGTCTTCTTTGCCTTTGCAGTCATCTCAGTGATACAAAAATCTTCAATGTCAAACATCAACAAAGGGTACAGAATTAGAGTACTTTGTTAGCGACTTGTTCTAGTTTTTATTTTGCTTCTCCGTGTTGCTCCCTTGTTATGCCCCAGCCCCCGCTCCCCGCCATGAATTTCCATAGAAACAGGACGGACGGGTTCCTTTGCATCCTCTAGTGGGATTCAGGCAGCAGCAGAGATTCTCTTCATAGGGCAATTGTTGTAAACAAAAAAACCACCTTTGTCAAAATCAATGTGTTTCGCAGGAGAAAAACATGAGCAGGCTGCCACCTGGTTCGTGAAAGTGTTTGTGTTTTCCACCACAGCCCAAGAGGTACTTTCTCTTGTTACAACAGGGAGTGTGGGTGCACACAGTTACTGACCTACACCCACCTGTCCATGTGTGCCAGGATGCACAGACCAGTGTGGAACAGCTGTGTGTGCCATGGCCTGGCTCGGAACACAGGCATTCCCTGCAGAATGCAGGAGCCAGCTTGGATAAGACAAGCAGTGCTGTAAAAACTCATCAGAGCTGGAGATGAAAAGGTCCTGTTTCCCTACAAATCCACGCAGGGACACCTCTGGTGCTGCAGCGCCTTCAAGATTTCTCCTCCCATCTCTTCTTACAGCTCTTAACTGGCACATTTCTGGGTAGTTTGAGACAAAGCATGAACTTTTATTGTAATTAAATCATGATAAGTGCATTTGAGCTGGCATCTTAACTGAGAAACAAACCCATATTGTTTCAAGCCTTTGTGGAGCACTTTAAAAAATAATTTAATGATATGATCTTTTTAATATATGGATGACTCTTGCCAAGAAACAGGCTTTATGTTTAATGTCCACATGTCCAAAAACTGGAAGCCAAAAGCTACTTTCACAAATTCTTTGCTGTCACTTTTCAAAGTCAACAGGGCCTATACAGTGATTTTAAAATGAGTCGATTGATCAAGTTCAGCTCATTCTGCTGTTTTTGCTAAGTGTTATAAGTAACTCAGACTTCCACTTTTCCCGCTTCCGTTTCCATTTTCTTTAAATGGAAATGTCTTTATTTTGAAAACATCAGTTAATTTGCAGTGCACTATGACATCAGCCTCTGCAGACTTGAAGGCACCAGTTCACACACTGCAATACCTACAAAGCACAAAGGATTCCACTAAACAAAAGTAATCATGACATTCTGCCAGTTATAGTTCCTTCACAGCTAAAATCTCCAGCTTTCTGGGCAATGCCAGGAATAGTTACGAGGATTGGATTCTTCACGCCTTATCAGCTACTACAATTTTCATATTTTTTGCTTAGTGCAGAAATAAGACTTGTCTCTTAACAGAAGATTCACATACGTGATAAATGGAAAGGGGAAGAGGAAGCTAATTCTGATTTTTGACTATACCTGGAGGTCATGAGCTTGCCAAAGCCATCTAATAACATCACAAAAAAATGACCAACTCTGAAAATGCAGTATGCTCAGAGTCCTGACCCCACCTTTTGATTTTATTTTCTGAAATCCAATATATCCATTTGCTGTTGATAGTCATTCTCTCAGAGAATGACCCAGACATAAGACATTCTAGCAGATGGAGCCAGGTTACCCATTAGAGCTTGATGTTTTCTTTGCAGAAGGATTAACAGTTCTCTCACAGAGCATTTCACATTCTCCTGCCACTGGTACCTCCAGCTGCCTCCAGCTACCTCCAGATTTCTCCATGGCACCCTCCCAGAACTAATAAAGTAACCCAGCTGTAAAAATCTCATTACATACTGAAGGCGTGCTGCAACTGCCTTCAGCCATGGTTCTGTGGTGGCAGCAGCTCCCTCCCCTCTCAGGGTAGAAACCTCAGCCCTCTGGATTACTCAGAAACCAGGCATGGCTGCTGCTCAGAATTTTTGTTCCTTTTTCCCCCGGTGCAGTTTCTTGATGCAGACTACTGCTCCTTTCTTGGACAATCTGGTATGAGGAGATCTCAGTTTTGTAAAACGCTTGCGCTGTTTATGAAGTGCAGGTAATTTCTGTTCCGCTCTCCATGAGGATTTTAATATTAAGATGCCAACATTTTTGTCTGATTGACTGCTAAAACCCGTTTGGTCTGTTTTGCTAAAAAACATCTGAAGATCAGAGATCTCTTCTGCATTTCCATCTTCTGTGTTCCAGCCAGGTGACCTCCTTTGTTTGACAAATGATTTGTCACGGTTCCAAAATGTGCAGAACTTCCTTTTTGCTCACAGATCCCGTTCCTGCCTGTGACCCTTCAGCCATTGTGCCTTGCTTTCCACAATTCTTTGACTTGTAAAGGATTTTGTCTCTTGATTATCCAGCCTAATTTCAAATTTAATCTGCTGCACATTTTCCAGGACAACTCATCCCCTTAAAACATAATGATCTGGTAAAGCTGTGACAGGCGTATTTATCCAGAAGAACCATCTGATTCCCAGGAAAGTTAATGGGCACTTCCACTTTTGCCACAGCAGCTTAATGAAAAGTACACATCCCAATGTTAAATGAGCTGACATATTGCCATCCTGATAACTGAACACTACAGTGGTGTGCAGCTTTCCTCAGTAATACCATAGCTAATAATCCTCTTCTTTATATGGCTGGACTGATATGGGAACATCCAAGACATCACCATTTTTATTTTCTTGAAACTGGACTCTCCTCCATCCTTTGCTAAGGGACTTGCATTTCAGTGACAGCTTTAAGATCAAGCACATATTTTATTTTCTATAATTGCCCCTGCTGTCCAATGAATACCATGATCAAAGGGCATGAATATGCTGGTTCAGTGCTTTGTGGATGGAAAGCCATAAGCTTTTATTTTACCAAGAAAACAGAATGCCAAACTTCTTTTCACAACTAAGTTACCTACTCTCATTTCGTGTTCAAATGATGTGAACCAGCTCAGCATTTGCAGGGCTCCCAGTTTTGCCTTTGCCTTCTCTGCTCTGGAGGGACTTCTGTGAACTTCTCTGCTTCTATGCAAGGCCATATTCACAGGAGCCAGCATGGCCAGACCTCAGGCACATTTCACACTGTTGTCTGTGGCTGGCCCATTCCAGGTGCCTCACATCACTATCACTGCTTTGGATACCTGTGTGGTCAGTGCTTTTAACCTGTCAGGTCATGATTTTGCACCTCTAATTGCACCAGTGGTGGATTATCTTTAGTTCCCATGCCATCTCTTTCAAGGAATTTCCTTTAAGGAAATATTGTGAGCAAGTCTAACATCATCCTCCATCCAGCAAGCGATTCCTCCCCACGAAGAGATTATTTCTTCATCTCATCAATAAGAGCTAAAAATTTATTTCTTTTTTTTAGCAAAGTCTGTTTGTATCGTGGGCAGATTCTGTGTTTTTTTAAAGTAAGTACTACTTTCTGGCCCAAATCAAGAACTTTGAACAGGAAGCTGATGCTTACACTCGTCTGGAAAACAGATGTCAACATTTGGCTGTGTGTTTAGTGAAACAAAGACCTTAAGATGTATCTTGGTATCAACAAATCCATATCAGTTTTCCCTCTTTAAGTAATGCCCAAGGATCAGTCTGAGATACACTGCTGGATTACAGCTTGCATAAAGCCTGTTTTCAGTTTGAATCAACCTGTCACACTCATCTGGCAGGGTCTCTCTGCCCTGTCACTTTCAAAACACTGTCAAAACGATTCTAATTCCCAGGCCAGCACAACAGCTTTTTCACAGCACTTTGGGGTTTAATTTCAATCAAGATTCCTCGAAATTAGTTCAAGCAAATTTCGTTATTCATGCAGCTCTTTGGATTGTCACTACTGATAGTTTATACTCTGTTGATGAGCAATAAAATATAGCTTCTAGCTCCAGCAGTTTAGGCAATCCCCACTCCTATCTATTTATTCTATACCATGATTACCATTTCTTGTAATTTCATTAAAGCACAGGAGGTTTGTGAGGGTGCTTTATTTTCTTTTATGATGGTGTTAAAATCTGTTCCAGAAACACAAAGTCAGAAGAGTGCTTTCTTTCTGGTGATTTGGCTGATGGAGTTTTTTGGTTGCTTGCTTGCTTGTTTTGTTTTTACCCCTTTATCTTTAATTTGTATAGAAGTTCACCCAGCTCCAGGTGAAATTTCTTAACTCTCTACCAACAGTGCTGCTGGCACACGATTAAATTTTCCTTAGCCAATATACTCCAGGGCTTTTAGAGGTTAGATATAAAAAAGATCTTCTGTCATCCTCTTCCAAACTGATTGCATTTCCTCTCTCAGATAACAGAGAATTTGCCTTTTTTTTTTTTTTTTTTTTTGTAAAACAAAATCCTTATTTGCTTTCATTACTTGCTGACAGCTTTCCTGGAACGGTAGTGTGCTAAGTTCATTTCTTGGATAGCTGAAATCACAGCAGTTCACTCTTCTCTCCCACTGTTCTACACACTGTTTAATTTCTGCTATGGTCTAACAGCCACAAAAGGCTTGTCTGGAGCCAGTGTTGGAATATCTTCCAGGAACCACACGTTCTTCTGCACACTTGTTCCCTCTCCTGGGAGGTGAGCCCTATATCAGCAGACAACACCCGAAGATTTCATTATATTGCAAACTGCTCTAGTTTTACTGAGGCTCTGTCCCAGGCCTCCTTAAGCCTGGCCCCAGGCCCATAAATGGTTTCTGCACATTTACTTACCTTAAAAGGATTTCTCTTCCATCCACTCCCTGCTTCCCATGAAACCATGCAAGCACATGGCTTTCACCTCCTGCAGCTTGAGCTTCACCAACCAAGAATATGTTGTATGAGGTTTGTGTCGTGATAGTTTTTGCATCTACCTCCTTTTGGCTTCACTGTTGCTTCTTTTGCAATTTGAAAACTAAGAGAAAATCAGTAATCTCTACTCACACTTTCATGACCTGCCAGTCATCTCTCACTCTCTCTTCCCTCTTCTCAAACCACCATATCTCACACTCTGCTCCAAATCAAAGAAAAAAACACCAGACCCTTAGTCTTATTGTTATTTCAGGAGAAAAAAGAAATGGAGGAGCAAGCCCCTGATGTACAGATGTACATCCCTTCCATGGAGGAGCCCATGGAAAATCATTAGTGAATGTCCTGCTGAATAGAGATGGGAGATACAAAGTGTTGTGGACAGTCCAAAAAGTGAGGACAGTTGTGAACTACAGTGACTATGCCCAATTATGTGGAGAAAGTTATGCCTAGGGGCCAGGGAGAAAGATGAGGGAACACTATGCCTAGGGGCCAGGGAGAAAGATGAGGGAACACTAAGGAGCAGAAAAAGGTCTGTGATGTGTGGGACAGAGAAAGAGAAGAAAGGCCCGACAAAACAGCAAATGTAATGGAAAGCTAGAGAACAGGAGGAAATTCCTGTTGCCAGCACCTCCTTCTCTCTTAACAAAAGGACCTGAACAAAAGGAAAAAGAGCGTTTACCTTGGACTGACTTGCAGCACTTGTGGTACTTCATGGATTGCAGATGGACTTAATGTCTCAATTGTACCAAATACCTTCAAGTCATGGCCTGCCAATTCTCAAAGCTATTAAGTCGTCTTCTTTAGGATGAATACAAAGGCAGAGATTTGCACTCTTCTGGGAAAAAGCTATTAGGTATTCTTAATTGAGGAAAATTTGACAGCTGCAGTAAAACCATTTCAGAAATGACCTTTCCAACCTGATTCCTCATGGGATTTTCTTTTTGAACTTTCCATCTCCCTGCCTCCTCATATCAGTAACACACCGGTCCCATATTGCCAGGCAGGGTCTCATCCTGCTAAACTCAACAGAATCCTCCACCAAGGACACAGCAGCTTTCTGACTTTCCAGTTCATGGTCCCTCCTGCAAGTTATCTCAGGACACAGAAGGGTCACTCCTACAGCCAAGCAATTCAAACCCAACAACACTCTGTCAGGGAAGGTGGGCTTGGATAGTATCCTCCCATCTTGTCTGCAGCAGCAGAGAACCCATGGGTGTGCAAGGAAGGATGGTGTGACTTGAAAATATCATCAGACTGCATTTGTCTGCTGACACAGAACCAGAGTGGTGGCATCTTTCACATTTATACCATGCATATTTCTTCTTCTGAGAAGCACAACAAACAAATTAATTGAATTTCACTGCATCACTGGCATGTAATAAACTTAACTGATTGTTAGCCTCCCTCATGAAGACTCCATCCCTAGAGTCAAGATATGACAGAACTAAGCCTTTGGCTGGGGAATCAGGCAGGAAAAGGAGGTTCAATGGATGCCACAGATCCAGAAGATACAGAAAAGACCTCACCTTTTCTAGATACTTATTTTTCAATTCATAACTGGTTAAATTAATCTCTTAATTAATGACTGCTTAAATTAATCTCTGGAATCAGAGTTAGGACCTTCTGAGTTAGGACCCCAGGAAATTTCCCAGAAAACATTGTGTACTTCAACTCTGTCTTGCTCATTATTCTCTCTCCCAAAACAGAGACTGATAAATGTACGCAGGGAATTCCTCACAGTAAAAAAAAAAAAGAAGGGGTGTAAGGTCAAATTGCAGTTTGCAGTGGTCACCACAAATTCCACAGTTCTAGGCCAAAATAATCTGGATTTTTTTCTCCTTAATGAAATGTTTTTCATTAGCTATTTTAAAAGAGAACAAATACTCTTTATGAAAACATAAAAGAAAAAAGAATAGGACAGTAGGAGCAGATCACAGGTCCTGGGAGGCTGTTAGGGCTCCTCAGTCATAAACTGTCCTGAGCCAAGCTCTGGGGGACAAGGAGGTAGATTCAGATAAGCTAGGACTTTAAAGATGGGCTGGGCTGGAGCAGGAGTCAGGGATTCCCTCCACAGCACCAAAGGGAGGAGGATAGGGTGAAAAAACTTAAAAAAAAAGCAAAATCTGAAACTGAATCTAATGTCTCACATTCATAGTATCACTAGATCTGGGTGTTCAATAGAAGGGGCAATTCCTGCAAGTGCACTGTTTCATTGTTTCAAAGAGTTCTGAAATGAAAGCCAGAAGTAATAGAGGAGAGATGGTACCATTTTTAACCAGACCTTTCAAAAAATTAGCAGTTCTTTAAATAAAGGTAGCAGTTCTCAACAAGGTTGATTTACATAAGTACAAGATGGGACAAAATTTGGTTTTTTAATCAAACTTGCTAGCTAAAGTTGCAACCCCACTTCAGCAAAGGGAGGGGGTGAAGAGCAGGATCTGCTCACATCCACAATCAAAATTTTGAAGGACATGAGGGTTCACAGCAGGACCTGAATTGTCCCTCTGCTTATCCATGGCCTGCTAGAGAGACTGGGCCAGAACACGAAGCTGGTCTGGTTGCCTAGGAGAGAACCTAGGTAAACCTAGAGCAGAGAAACTGAAATGATTTGTCTAGCTGCCTGGGTTATGAAGGTCTGCAGAGATCAGTGCTGAACCTGAAATTGTCTCTCAGCCCATCTGTGCATCACCAGAACAAAGACCCAGAGGGATCAGTACTGAATTCAGAATTATTTGCCTATTCACACTTCAGCCTATTTACTTTCCCAGGTCTGAGATACAAGGCAGGCAAGCAGAAAAGTGAAGTACATCTCAGCCTGGGTCAGCCTGCTCCTGAGGGGTGTAAAATGCTACTGGAGTCGATGAAGCCTTCAACATTTATAATAAAATTGTTAAAATAAAATAAAATACTTATATCTGGCACCAGTATGTGTTTAAAAAAGCTACCACAAGGACCGATTCCCACAACTGTTTAAAGGCTTTGTCCATTTATACCCAGCCACATACTCCATTTGATCCCATCACCATTTCCTCATGTGTCTATCTGAACTGAGGAAGTGATGAGGAAAGGGAATAGGGTCTAGTGGTGAGATTTTGCTGTGAATGAAAGACCCTCTTTTTCTATGGGATATCAGTGGCTAAATCACCAGAGCCCTGTTTCTTGGGCTTCTCAAATAAAACTACAACACCTCATTTTCTCTCCTGGAAAGGAAGGCAGGAGTGTAGGGCCATATCTCTGCAAGGGATGCAACCAACCTCTGTCAGTCTGTAGTTTTCTTGTCACCTCTTGTGTGAGAGGAGGGCTTACAGGTGCTCAGTGCCACAAAATATCTTATTTGCCTGGGGTCTGACAATTGCAATTTGGCTGGCAGGTGAAAAGGATGGATCAGGGGGATTTGTGAGCTGCTGACACAGGACGTCCACCTCTGTCTGTCATATTGTGGCCTCAGTTTCGCCGCACTTCTGACGTAGCTGGACATCTCTCTTTGAGGAGAGCCAAGGCTCATTGCAGTCACCCTCTGTCAGTCATATCCAGAAACCAAAGTGACATTTTTCTTGCAAAGTGCTTATCAATGCCTATTTTCAATCACCTCAAGGAAAACTATTCATTCCTGCTCCTGTAAGTGTTAAAGCAGCAAAATTGCTTGACATTAAGCAGGTAATTTGCTCTCCTGACAAGTTCTGCAGGCCCTGAAGTGTGTAAACAGCTGGTGATGCTTTTTCATGCCACCCAAAAAAGTTTTGGCTAATCAGTGCTAAAAACAAGAGCCATAATAATGTGTTTCTTTCCATGTCAACCCTCTGCTCTCTCTCTCGTATCTCTGTGACAACAGCCTGCTCTTCTGGATCCAGTCACTAAAAATGTGGAATTGTGCATATGCAGGAATATCACCAAGATTGGGGTCTGAAGGGAGTGCAGGGCCTTAAGATACTTTTCTGAGTGAAAAAAACCCTCTGATTATGATAAATGGTCAAGCCCTGGGTAGCATCAAGCAGCTGCTTCAGGGCAAATTTGAATACAATTTAAGGAGAACAGAAATGACTTCAGAACCGTTCAGCCTTTGTAAGAGTCACAGTGAATCACATCCTTGACAGCAGACAGCTGCAACTTCTATTGATCAATATTTTGAGGAAAAAAATTAGAAAGCCTTACCTTCATTTATTGGGCATTTGTCATATGAGACGTGTTTTGAAGAAGGTGGAGGAGGCAAGCAGAGCCTTAGCATTCCAGTGTGAGCAATGGACACTTGTTTCCCTGATGAACCCCAGTGCCTGCAGGCAGAACCACAGGCAGCACAGCCAGCTGTGCCAACAGCTGGGCGGAGCTCTTCTGCCTACATTTCTTGCATTTAACATTTGTATTCCTTCTGCCAACCCCAAAAAGCTTCCAAAAATGTCCCTGGTGCAGTCTCCCCAGCAGCCCGTGTGCTGCACTCCTCTGAGAGATTGCCTCCTGCCCCTTCTGCAGAGGGGGAAAGAGAGTGCAGCAGAAGACCTGTGACCATGGCAGAGGAAAGAGAAGCACAGGACATGTTTCCAGGTAAGAACACTTCAGTTATTAACCAAAACATTGCAATTTTCAGCTGAACTGTTGTATCAGTATTCAAATCTACAGTCTTTTTTTCCCTCTCTCTTGTTCCAGACCCCCACATAGTACACCACCAATGAAACATTTAGGAATGAGAGGAAGAGGTGTGGGAAAAACCAGGATGAATGTGGAAAAGCTATGCTATTACTTTTCTTTAATATTAATATACCAGTGAAACCTGGAATGTAGGCATGGAACAGACCAAAACTAAATGACTCCTATGTCATGAAGCAGCTCCCAGCAACTTGTGCAAGCCTTACCCTGGTGGAAGGGAATACGTGCATATTTGAAGCCTTTTACCAAAATGGTGAAGAAAAGAGAAGAAATACTTTTCCCTGACTAGGAATTCCCACTTCTGTTCAGCTGGGAATAGAGGTATAATTAATCAAATACTTAAATAAGTTTATTTTTGCCTTAATCAGAGCTGTGCAAATAAGTAATTTTTCCAGTTCAGTAAATAAACCAAAATAATAATTGTAGAAATATTTTCGTTTTCTGAAATGAAACTTCAGGCTCCCTCAAATCTATTCAGTGAGCAGAGATATTTGATTTATCTGAAATGAGATGGTGAGTCTTCAGTTTAAGTGCTCTTTATTTCTTTTAAACACACAGAGCTAAATTTGTCCCTAAAATGTTGTTTTGAAGAGAAAAAAATCAAAGCAGATCTCTTAAAGGAAGTATTCAAATTAATAGTTCTGGCCTAATGAAGAGAAAAAGATCCTCCCAGACAGATTGGCTCAAACCTGAGACTACCTCTGCCATTTCCAGGCTTATCTGTGGGAAGAGCCAAGGGATGCTCTGCACTTCATTCACCTGTGCCCAGTGACTGAACCCCTGAAGTGACAGTGGGATGGATCCAGCAGTGGGTATTAAAAATTGTGGTCCAAAGTGACCAATTTTAGAAATGAGACCCTCTGCACATGTCATTGGCAAGGCAGGACAAACTCACAGCCACCCAGGGGCTAATCATGCCCACCAAAAGCCCACAGACCAAAAAAATCATAGAGCAGCTCTGTAGTCCAGAAAAAGTTGTATGACTGCCAATTCTCCATAACCATGGGAATTCTGCCTGCTTTATTTGGGTGGCACAAAGTCAATTTAGGCACAGTACATTTTATTAACGCAATTAATTTATTCAGTATTCAGAAACAAGCTGATTTTCAGGCACACACCCCCCCTATCTTTGGGTGTAAGTTATGCATGCAAGCTGCAGCACTAAATACAAACTGAGAGTAACAGCTCAATTTAGTTTTAGGCTTTAATTTGATTCATTAACTTGGTGACATCTTGGGTGAGAAAAGGTATTTGGTACCCAGTATGTGGAGGACGAACTTTTAGCATGAGGAGAAGTAAAGAAGTCATTCAGTCCTCTGGGAAAGAGAGGGAGAGAGCAAATGAGAGCAGCAGGTAATTTATTGCTGGTTTAACAAGAAGCTGTAAGCTGAGAGAAGGGGATAAGAATTATAAAGTGCTGTAAAAACAACATCTCTATCGAGCCTGTGATGTTCAGGGTCCAGAGTTATGAGTTTCAGCTCCCTGGCTTCTTTCTTGCTGCTCCTATTTCAGACACGAAGAAGGAACTGGGAGCTCTAAAAGCTTGTCCTTTTTATTCACCTCTGTGAATTGCTCCCACAAAAAATGTTACTTTTCCTGACAAGTCTTGCCTCCAGAATGTCCTCAGAGCCCAGCTACTCCCAGCACAGCAGTGCAGAGCTCAGGGCTTGGTTCTGCATTACTGGAGCCTGCCACAGGTAGGGTCAGGGAGGTAACAAAGCACAAGAATGCTGGCCTGGGGGCTTTTCCACATATTTAGAAAGGAACAGACAGATCATATGGAGATGTTGCTTTCCATTTCAAAAAAATTCATTTTTTCCAGGAAGCTGCAACTTCCCACAGACCTTGTCTTAAGGATCCACTAAAGGCAGCTGGGCATGGGGCAGGGATCCTGGAGAAAAGTCACTGCCTCCTATTCCCTGTCAGAGTCTTAGGACTCTAGATACCTTGACTCATCTTCCCAGTCAGCCCAGAAGAGCTCTGGGGCTCTTCTGTCTGACTTCAGACTAGGCAAGAACCCACACACACAATCTTTAGTAAATGAAGATGTTAGTGAATTAAATTTTATCTCTCACAAGTGTCCTCTGATATTTTTGGGGACACAGTGGGCCTGATTTGCATGCACGTGAGGGACTGTTTATGCTGCTGCACTAGAAAAATTGCTATCTAGGCTTTGCTGTAAATCCAAATTAGGCTCCCAATGTGGCTGCTGGGGAGAGGATTAAATTTATCACAAGCAGTTAGTATGTAATATTTTGTATTCCCCAGGCAAATCCATCCAGAGAAGAATGAAGACTATACATTTTGCACGTAATCCAAATAGAAGGACTTTTTTTCCCATGTTAGGTAAACTAGCAAAAAAAAAAAAAAAAATTGATTCCTTTACAACTTTTCTGTATTGACAGATATTTTATAACATATTTTCCTGCTGAAAATATGCCAAAAGAAAACAAACAAAAAACTAGTAAAAATAATTACCAAGGCTTCCCATGGGTTCAGAGCCTTGTGTATTCATTACATTGACAAATGACCCTGGCATTGGCTCAGCTGGTTAGAGCAAGGTGCTAATAATGCCAAGGTTCAATTCCATATGGACCATTCACTTAAGAGCTGGACTTGATGATCCTTCTGGGTCCCTTCCAATGTGCTCTTCACCAAACCCTCAACCCCTCTGTATCTGTGCAGAGCTCACAGCCCAGCCTGGCTCCCTCCCTCCCTCCTTCCTCTTGCATGCAAGCAAGTCAAAATAATTTGTTAGCAGTCCAATTGCACTCCACTGCTTAACATTTATTCATACTGATTTCTGAACCAGATGTAGTAAATACACCCATCTTAAGTTCTAAATGCCCCCTCCTAGGATGCAAAGCATATTGTCATCAATCAATATGCAGAACCAGTTGCTTCCACTGCCAGAGGCTTATAAAATCCACATTCACTTGCTTTGATTCCTACTTCAGCCCTACTTCAGTCCTACTTCAGTTCACCTCACTTTTAAAACACCCAGTCAATTGGGAGGGAGGTATGCTAGAAGGTACTACTACCCAAACGATAGTCTAAATCTTCTTCATCTTCCTTCTGGGCTTGATCCTGAACACATCAAAGTCAAAGCACACACTGCCATAGGTGTTTAAGAGCAGCTCTGAGTGTCAAGGGTGAAAACCATACTCCAGAAACTGGTCCATGTTCCCAACCTGGGAAACAGCAGGTATGCATCAAATAACTCAAAATGACAACCCAGATCCTGATCCAGCTGCTGGCATCTCTAGTGACATTCACAGCGATCATCTGCTAAAACACATTGTCCAAAAGAAATCCTTAGCTGTCTTCATAAAAAGTGATAAGAAACAAAGCAAACCCCAAATAAACAGCAAACAGAACACACTGGCAAAAAGGGAAAGCCCACCAGAAGAATTTCTTCTTTTCAAAAACTAACGCTGCAATTGCAGAGATGTTCCCAGCCATGTCACTGGATTTACTCTCTGGAAATGCTGAGCAGTTTAGCCAGTTTCACACCCAATTCGAGGAAAAATCAGAGTCAAGCCTGGTACTGGGAGTTACACAGCTAAAGGCATTGAAAGAAGCACTGTTACTTGCCTCGGTAGAGTTAGGAGCTGAGAAATTCATTTGCTTCAGGTAGACTGCACTAAGATTCTGCTGGAGCTTCAGTGGGTGTTAGAGTCACACATGTGCTAGGAACTAATTTATATCATCACTGTAAGAGGCACCAGTCCTTGGACAAACAGTTCGTCTTTTGTTCTCGCAGAAGCCAATTTTGGGATAAGGCAAAACCATTTATATCTAGTCCAAGGGGCTTTTAGATTTCAAGCTCTGGTCACCGGAGGCATCGAAAGATCTGTGGGGTTTCATTCATTTGGAGCATTGTTGTCGTTGCCTCTAAAAGCCAAGGAACAGAATGAGCTCTGGGTGTGGGAGCTTTCAGGAATGTCAAAGGAGGTTTCATTTTCAGAAATGCTGAAGTAAAGGCTGTCTTCTGAGTCTTGCCATCTTTATGTTTCTGGCAGCCCCTAGTGCTGTGTTCTCCCTGTAAATAAGCAGAAGCCATGTCCAAAGGGTAAAGGGCACTGCCCTGTCCCCACTAAATTCTCTTTTCCTCTCTCTTGCTGTTCCTTGGGAATATGTCAAAGCCATGACAGGAGGAACTGCTAATGCTGATGACTAATGTATAGAGCTTGAGCTTTTCTTCCACCCTTCTTTATTTAGATTTAACAGGCAACTCCACCCCACCAGGCTGGATTTCACTTCCCAGCCAGAGGAGGGGAGGCAAGCCACATGTTCAGCCTCCTAAATTTCAAGCCTGTGACCTTGAGTTTGAGCCTGTCGATGTTAGAGGCAGTGTTAACAAGGTACTACGTGTGCCCCATGCCTGCAGTCTCTGTGGTGAGAAGGAACATGGAAAACAGGTTGGCAAGAGGAAGAGCCTTCCTTCTGCTCCTTCTGTTCCTGTTTCTATTTCTCCTCTTCCTCGTGTTCACTATTTTTCTGTTTCCTTCTCTAGCTCTGTTTCCCAAATATCTCATCTGCCACTGCAACCTTCACAGACCTGCAGAAATGTTTTATATCAAAGTCATATAACATTATAAAAATATTATAAAATGTATTTATACAAAATTGAGATAAATTATATCAACTTTATTTAGATATAATTTAATATAAAATTTATACACTTCAAAAAACAAACCTAGAAGGCAGGGTGCAGATGTTTTCTGTTTGCCCTCTACAGCTGGTCTTTCTTGTGTTTCATGGAGGAGAACCTGCAGTTTTAATTTCCTCACTCACCTTCTTCTCTGGACCCATACAGCCTCTCTGTTAGGCACACTAATTTGGGAACCCATGGAGTAGGGCATCCAGCAGCTTGGCGGGGACAGAGCTAAATACGCTTTTTCAACCCCAGGATTGCTTCTATAGAAAACCAGAGCAGTTTAAGAGCTTTGCTCCAAATTGATAGCGTTAAAAACCTGGGATAGCTACCTCAGAAAGCCTTTGTCTTTCTTTTGGTTGGGATCCTAGAGTTCTGACTTTCCAGAGTAATGAAAATTTTCTAATTCCCTGCCTCCACCCAGAGCAGGGTCTGTTCCATCCATACCTGCAGTGCTCCTTGCACCAAAAAGCCTTCATCTCGTGTGGGGACTGAACAATTAGTGGCTGCCTGCAGAGTACCAAAACCTGGCCCCGCTAATGAAATGAAAGTGAAAACGGTAATTAAGCTTTCCTAACAAGAAAAAGACAGACTCAAAGGAACTGAACATAAAAAGAAAATCACAAAAGCTCTGTCAAAATGTACAATGCTATTTTTAGCCTTTCTTTATTTTCTAGTGTCTTCCATCTATTGATCAATTAAGGGTTCCACTACCAGCCAGGAATATTATTGTCATTCTAAAGATGTGAAGAGTGTTGTCTTGGCCAGAGAAAACCTCCTGAACCAGGGGAAGAGCCCAGGTTTTGAAAATTCCATGTCCTGAAGTTCCCTCACCCTGGTGTCTTTCCCTTTCCTCGACCCCTATTCAAAGAAATATTGTAATTCAAAACAATAAGCTCAAACGGCATTACTGCAATAACCTCCCAGAATTATTATGGGGGGAAGGACAGGCCAGGGACTTTTCTGAATGTCCACTATTATAGAATCATAGAATCCCAGAATCATAAATTTAGGGTGAAAATTACTTTTGAGACTTCCTTGGCCTGCTGTCTAGGTGGGTTACGTGTTGCAGAAGGTGGATGCAGCCAGGATGTGAGGAGGCATGGAGGTAACAAATTCCTGCTGTCAGAAGGACCAGAAGATCCTGCTCTGGTGCCTGCATCTTTGAGAGCAAGGGAGCTCTCGCCTGCACTTCTGTCCTTCAACTCCCACACTTAGAAATCATAGAAGCATGGTATAAAATAATCTGGGTGCGAAGGGACAGTAAAGATCATCTAGTTCCACCCCCCTTCTATGCTCCATCCTATTTAATGATTTATTACTTATACTTGAGGCTTGTCCTGGGTGCCAGCCCAATGTTATTTTACTGTCCAAGGCCCAAAATCTTGCTCCTCTATGTCACAGTGGCCAATCCAAAACTTCTGTAAAATACAGACTCAATATAGACAATCCCCCAAATGAATTAAGGAGAAATGAAATAATGTGAGAGAAGTCTTGTGGGAATTCCTGTGCTGTTGCTCCAATGCCATTACTAAAACTAGCTGGAAAGTGGGGTGTTGAGGAAGAACTAATGCACAACAGTCAGCTCTGTGTGCTGGTTTAAAACCCAGCTGAAAAATTAACCCCCCTCAAGCTGCTTCCCTTTCCCCCCTCCTCTGGATAAATTATCCAGCTATGGATAAAGCCCGGCAAAAGGAGGTGAACTTTTCATTTCTGGCCTCAACTTTTTTTTCTGCCAAAACTGCACCCCACAGCAGTGAGGTGGGTGATATAGAATAGACAGGACTAATAGCTCCACCCCCTCGTCTCTGTACCCAGGACACTCTGTCAAAAAAACAGAGGGATAACACATTGCATTTAGCAGTAGCTTTCCTGTGGGCAAAAATTAATATTTTAAAGAAAGAATAGGATACTCACAGGAATGATTTCACAGTTCTTTTGAACAACACCAGAGCTTTCACTTTTTGTCAGGGATTGTCTGGTATTTGTACAGTGCCTAAACTTCTGTCCTCTGACCTGAGCCATTTTGGTAATAATGAGAAGAGCAGCAGCAGCAGCTGTTCTCGGTATGTTAATGGCCATGTGCTGAGGTGAGAGTGGGTTACATATTGCTGGGAAATATGTAGAGAAAAAAACAAGATTAAGATATGACAGGAACATTTAATGATAACTGTTTAAACAGTGGGGAACTGACAGGCCAAATCTTTGGTGAAGAAGCATAATCCTACCACAGGGATACATTAGAAAGGCAACAAATGTGGTACACAGTGGTGGATCTGCTGGAAAAAGAGAATGTCATAAGGATAATTTGTTTTTTTCCCCCTTTTTTTTTTTTTTAACTCTCAAGAAGAAGGTGGAAAACAGGAATAATTTCTCAAAGAAAGGATGGAGACTGCTTTTCTTGGTAGCACAAGAAACAGGTTGTGAACTTGAGATTCTTTAGGACAAAGATGATCAGTGGACTGTGAGATTATGTGAGCAGGCCATACTAATAAAACTGATGTATTCAGGACACACTGCAAGAAAAAAGGACTGGAAATAAAAGAGAAGCTGTAGGATCACAAGTAAATTAAATGAAAATTAAAGCCAAACTGTAAGATGGGATGCTTAATTGCACACTGTTCATGAGGTGTATACAAAAATCCCACATAAAAGAAAGGTTTTGATAAAAGGCAGGAGGCTGCTTGCCCCTAGTCTTCTCTTTGCCTTTTGCAGACCCTGTTCCATGGGGCACACAGGGTTGTAAGAAAAAATGGATGAATCTGAACAATTTTAGCAGATGCAAAGATGTTCATAAAGGCAAGAGGACAGTGTCCTGGGATTTTGTGCTAAGGAGTCAAAATGTGTAAGTTGGAATTTGGCTTTATTGTAAGACCACAGGCATTTCAAAATACAAGACTGACTGACAGGGAGGATGCCTGCTGTTGAGGAAGGTGGCAGCACTTTCAGTGCTACCATTCAGAGTATCTCCAAATCTGCTTTGTGAATGTTAATAGCTAATGCACTATTTGTGTATTGTAAGGATTATATCCATGTTATAATTTCTTTTCATTTGACACTGAACTTCCTTTGCCATTTTGCAGACCGCTTACTTAAGAGATCTTTTTTCCAATCTTCACTTAATCAGCATCCCAGGTAATTCTGTATCATCTGCAGTCTTGGCAATTCCACTACTCAAATTCTTCCTCATGTGCTATGAGAATATGACAGGCAGCACAGGTCAATGAGAAGGGAAGACATCTTCAGTGATCTCCTTGCACTTTGAAAACAGACCCTTACTCCCTACTGATTGTGAATCTGTAACATGCTTGACTCAGTTTAGCCTTGACGGATTTTATGAGGGACCTTTGTAGAGGGACCTTGTTCAATACGTTAAAAAAAAACCAAACCATTGACCAAGTAAAACTTTCTGTTACCCAAAGTCCTCCCAAGAACAATAACTTAAGATGTTTTGTTGATTTTTCTTTGACATATCCCACTTATCCTTGTGTTTTTACTTCCACTCCACAAAATAACAAACCTATTTCTCCCCTTCCATTCCTCTGGGATGACTCCAGTTCATGTGATCAGGCTGCTTTTCCTGGCATATCAATTATCTAAAATATGAAAAGAAAAATTAAAAAAGCAAATTGCCTCTTCATACTCAATGAAAATTGTTATTCTCTTTGATTATTAATCAAATAAAATATTGATCAAATTTGAACATTTCTTTATTTGACCTCTATATGAGGTCACTCTCATCAGCATCACCCAGCAGCTCTGCAGTCACAACACCCTCTCCAGCTCTCCTGCTCACGCTTGTCAGTCAGCAGCTCTTGCTCCAGGCATTTACCTGGGATGGATGCTGCTGGAGGCAAAGCCAGCCAGGTCCTGCAGCTAAGCACAAACTCTGCTGTCTTAGTGGAAGGAATGCAATATGCATCCTTTGGAGATGTTTTTATTCCAGATGTTTTCTTTTGTCTGAATAGCTTTTCAAAACCCTGAAAATGACAATAACCAACAGCATCTGTCTAAAAAAACCTGAATGTGAAGGGAATAGTTATTACTAATAGTTTTCCTTCCTTCTCCCTCCAAGTCACCCTAGAGGTTAGGAGGACCAGGAGCTGGAGAAGAGCTTGAAGAACCTTCCTAGGCTGGTACTAAGGGGCCCACACCAAACCCACCTTGGTGCACATGAAAGATAATTCACTGCAGGATTTTGGCTGATGTGGCGCCATATGTGGCAAAAGTCACAGCCCCACAGGCTCAAGACTGATGGACTCAGCCCGAGGTTACCACTGTCTGCGCCACACTCCCTTGTCAGGGTGAGCTTTATGGCTCACCCCCAGCATCCCTTGCAACGTTATTTACATGTTTCAGTTTATTGGTTAATTAAGGTATTACTTCATGTTCTGTGTAAGGTTATATTCTGGAAGCTTCATGGCTGTTCAGTTCCCCATTGGTTCCATGCAAATCCTTGTACCCCAATTGGTTACTCTGCTCTGCTTGTATCCCGATAAATCCCCTGCTGTCCCCCTGCCTGTTGCCTGGTCCCTGAAGCCTTCAGCTCTTCTTGATCCTCGCGCTGCCTCTCCCAGACCCCGGACCCTTGCACTGCCTCTCCTGGACCCTCTCCTGCCTTCCCTGCTGCCTCTCCCCAGGAAATAAAATAGCTGGAAATCACACCAAAGCCCTTCTCTCTGGCCTTTATCCTCGCTTGCACCCGTAACATCAGCCCGGGGCTCGCTCTCCCCAGAGGAGCCAGCACTAAACAGAGCTGCTGGAGGATGCCCTGCGTCTGGGGAAGCTGCGAGCTTCAGCCCCCAGGAAACCAGGGTCACTCCCAGACTATCGTTGAGTGGCCTCGAGCAGGCACCTGGACCCAGCAACAGGCTGACAGCAGTTGCCATCCCTACGCTTGCAGGGCCCAAAGAAACATCCTGGTTTCTGTTCAGTGGATACTACACAGAGATGGATATGACCAGATCTCTAATGTGGCCACTGTGGAGCAGAAGGTATCACCAGATTGTCTAATCAGTACAACTCAGGTGTTTTAAATATTAATTCTAATTTTGCTGGGGTCCCTATTGCTTTTAAGCAACGCTTTTTGGTATGAGGTTAATCACCTCCCAAAGAAGTGCTGAAGGCTCTACTATCCCTTGACCCCCAGCCATGAGCTGGGGACCAAGAGAGCTGAAATGACCCCCCAAAAAGCAAATATTGGAAAAAACTGGTTTGGCAATAAATCGAAAATCTTTACCACCGAATACTACAAAAGATGTAAAAATAAAAGAGTAACACAAAAGGCGGGGG